>BMAO01024177.1:0-17521 GCA_019973975.1 Trichonephila clavata
ATATTCGTCAATCATAGAGTAAGTGTCGCTGTTATAAAATTGAATCACAGATGGGTTTATTTTATAAAGTGGCAATTTTATTACTGATACTTATTGAACGAGAGTCTGTGTACGGGGCTATAAAGTAATTTAGCTTGGGCCTAGTTTATGGGGCTGAGATGGTTCTTCCGATCTTAAGTTTTTATGGATATCTATGAACTTTAGGGACCGTCAAAATTCTCGGACTGAGAGACCTAAGTAAACACTGATTTACTTCTTGACTGATAAAGTATTTTCTACCTGTCTTGACGTTAAGGAAGTTGAAATGCATTTAGATCCCTTCTACTCTGTGACCCAGTTAAAGATGTGGAAGGAACTAAAAGATCATATGACATGATGAATTCCAATTATTTTATTTATCATTATAATCAACTCAGACACAAATAACACTTTAAACAAGAGAATTCGAATCAGTAATAGAGCAAGAGGGAGACGAGATTCGCGTTTGGGAGAATAAATTCAATCATGAAGCTCTACATTCAATATTACTTTACACCGAGCTTACGTATTTAATGACAGCACTATTAGTTTAACATTCTAAACATCGACTTGATTTAAGATCACAGTGCTTGAACTCATGCAGTCTTCTATTTCATTCGAGTTGACATTACACTTCAGGTTAGCTAATCGTATCACTTTCTTGTTATCTTAACCTCCGGCTTCCCTACTTTTTGTTTACATATACACTTGCATATCACGTTTTCTCCTTTTAGGAGAAGATTGGTAAAAATTGCTGGCCCAAAAGAACACCCAAAAGGAGTTAATTGAAAGTTGCGTACATATCCGTCACAAAGTACTGGAGTAAGTGCTGTCTTCTTACAGAAAACATCTTAGCTTTTCCGTCACCATTAAAATAACTATTCTTTAAACAGCATGGCATCGGATCATTGCTCTAATGCCAGCAAATGGTTTTAACATCAAACAACTGGCATTTACACTGCTCTAGCTAGGTAACTTTGGGCCAACAGCTATTAATGGACTCAGCGCCTGGATAGCGTCACGCATTTGTCCCAAGGCTGGCTATACTTAAAAGAACCCTATTATAAATCAACTTTCCGACTTTTGCTTTTATCTCAGCGTTTCTCAAACTGTGGGGCATGCCCCCTTCGGGGACATGACAAATCTACGAGGGGGGCTCGAGCATATTGAAAAAACAGAAACAAAAGATTATTTTTTTTAAAAAAAATCATTAATTTACTGAAAACAAAACAAACAAAATACATTCTGAGATAATAAAAAATAAAATACGCATTTGCGCTGATATATTACACTTATAAATGTATCAGTGCTACACAATATATTTTATGATTAACTTAAAAATACTAAGTTAGGAACAAGTTCAATAACTACCAGTGACCCCATGGGCTTGTCTTGATAATTTCTACTGTTTATAATTAATCCCTTAACTCCCGATAAAAAGTTACTCGATTCGCTTCCCAACGCCACTGTTTTCCACGTAGGCCCGCGTATGTCATGTATTGAAGGGGGGGGGGAGAAAAGAAATAAATAAGCAAATCTTCTGAAACAAGTAAATCCTTCTCAACTACTGTCAAGGTCCTTTTATTGCATTCCAAAGCCTTCGGAATAATTTTATGGATAACAGTGCAGATAAAAGATCGTACTTCGGAAAGACGTATATATACGTCCAGAAATATTAACGCTTTGACTGAGCGAGGCGTTTCTATACGCCTGTGGCACTTAAAAGGTTAAGGACGTATCAAAGTTTTAGATCAAAGGACAGTATTATTTAATTCCATTACATTGCTATTGTATGAAGGGGGCGTGATGAAAATTATGATTGAATATTCGGTCGCGAATATTGAAACTTTGAGAAGCACTGCTTTACCCCTTTTAGGTTAACATCGAACAAACATTGTCATCACACATAAGCAAATTCGTTATGTGAATTTATACACTGTTTCAGCCAGCGCACAATGGGGTACGCATGAGTTCACCTTAAATTTTCATACTTTTTATTTACCGTAAAATCCGAGATATAGCGCGCACCTACACTTTCAAGCTGCATTTTTTTTAATTTTAAGGAATATTCGCTGTATAACGCACACCCCCTTTATTACGAAGAAACCTGGAAATGTTCTTGCTTTTGAAGTCATTTATTTGAGGTAATAACCCAAGATTTTGAGGAAATGCACTCATGTCCATAAATTAAGGGTAATTCAGAATCACACAGAAATTGAACTCTAAAATAAAAATTTCACCTGTAGAATTATCAAACACATCTTGAAGAAGAATATGCAAATTACAGGAAACCACTAGATGACGCGGATAGTAGGTCACAATGACGAGAGTGTAAGAGAGGGGTATATAAGGAATGGTGGCAAAGAAGTAAAATTGTTCACAAGCGCTTTAAAAGCCTTTCAGTGCAATAACCGCATAGTTAAGGCCCAAAGGAAACATTTGGACGATTTTTTACGTGATAGAATTATCAGACGACTGGAATGTGGACGTACGCAGCTGGAAGAATCCAAAGGAACTTGGAATCGCCCAGAGTGTCATCTCCAGGCTTTCGCAACGATTCCAAGATGATGGTAATGTGAGTAGATGTTACAGCACAGGTCGCCCCCGAGTTACAGCGCCGCATGAGGACCGGTATTTGGCAGTTACTGCCAAAAGAAACAAACGGAACACAGCATCAGACCTATCTCGTCAGCTCTCTTCAGCTACCGGTACGTAAGTTTCAAGGCAGACCGTGTACAGACGCTTAGGGCACATTGGTCTATATGCTCGTAGGCCTGTCAGAAGTGTTCTCCTTACCGCAACTCACTGTCGCCTGCGATTAACCTAGAGTAGAGAGCATGAATTGTGGACACCACAACAGTGGTCATGTGTGATGTTTTCTGACGAGTCCAGGTTTAGTTTGCAGTTTGATTCTCGCCGGACTTTCATATGGAGAGCGCCAGGTACCCGTTACCACCAAGAGAACACCATTGAACGACACCGTTACGGTGGTGAAGGATGGCTCGTTTGGGGAGGAATTATTCTGGGTTCCAGAACTGACCTGCATGTTCAGAGTGTAACGATGACAGGCCACATCTATTGGGATGTCATTCTGGAACAACATGTACGTTTGTTTCGGGGCGCCATGGGTGCTGAATTTCTGTTTACGGATGACAACACCCGTCCTCACCGTGCAAACATTGTAGACGAATGCCTTCAATCTAAGGATATCACCCGTATGGATTGGCCAGCATACTCACCGGACTTGAATCCAATAGAGCATGTGTGGGATATGCTTGGCCGACGAATTGCAGCCCATCAACTCTCTCCCACCTGACTACCGGAACTTCGGAGGGCATTGCTTGATGAGTGGTGTAATATTCCCCAAGATCAGATTGATAATTGGATACTCAGCATGCGTAGGCGTTGTAAGGCCTGTACTGCATCGTCCTGGAGACATACTCCGTATTAACCATCATGCTAACCATGTTATACTGTTTTTTGTAAATAGGTTCTTTTTTTAAATTTGCTCCAGGGAGTAAAAATCGCAATTTTTATTAATTATGTGAAACATATAGCATCTTTTTTGCTCTTTACCTTTTGTTTAATAAATAGACTTTACAAATAAGTCAAATTTTTTTGCTTCTGTCTCTTTCTTTGCCTGAACTTCAATATCCTTAATTTATGGACATGAGTGTAGTATACTTCTAGAACTACAACTATTTAAGTTCATAAACACACAATGTCATTTCTTCCAAACAAAGAGTATTTCGATATAAGTAGAAGCCTAATTTAGTTAATGCTCATCTCTTTTTTTAATTTTTAAGGTTATTGTTTTTATACCCGGTGTATAAAAAGAACCACCCATAAATTTCGATCTTATTTTTTGCGTAAAAAATTGCGTGTAATACGCCTGCTTTTAGAGTATTTGTTTTTATTCCAGCCTGGCCTCAAAATATTCTGAGCATCTTGTAAAATGAAAATGTGTTTTGTTTTTCTCAAGAGTTGCAATTTAAATAGCCAATGGTCACTACTTTTTACACATGACGAGTATACTCGTCAATACACAAAATCCTGCAATTTCTCCATGACGAGTATACTCGTCGATACACAAAATTCTACAATTTCCCTATGACGAGTATACTTGTCAATACACAAAATCCTGCAATTTCTCTATGACGAGTATATTCGTCAATACATAAAATCCTGAAATTTTTGCATGACAAATATACTCGTCAATCACAGTTTTCTGGTTAAGTAATACATTAAGATCCTTTGTTAGAAATCCTTGTTCTAAGACTTTTTAAGGAGGATATGACTCATTTGCTCGCGTCTACGACCACTCGGCAACAGCATTCACGTAAAGTTATTTTGTGTGTATATGCCCTATAAAATATAATTTTAAATATTATTAGTGAATTTCAAACTAGATTATTTGAAAGTTTGAACTGAAAAATAAAAGTTGTTCACCACGCTATTTAACCCTTTAAGTGCCGCGGGCGTGAATACACGTCCTAATGAGCTGGTTTCTTTAGTGCCCCCACCCCGACGTGTATACTCGTCCTTCCAAAGGAGGATTTTTTGTATTGTGCTTCGCTGTTTAAAACTAGTCCCACGGCTTTGGAATACAATAAAATGACATTGACAGTGTTTGAAAAGAATTTACTTATATATTTCGGAGAAGAAATGGGGGAGGAATTTGAAAGGGTATGTTCCAGGAACAATAAGTTCATATCTAAGCAGTTTTTCTTGGTTTTTCGTTTGAGTGTGTTCTTTTCTGTTCTTCATTTTCGCTTACCGTATGTAAAAGGAGTTTTTTAATTTTTTGTAGGAATGCACTGAATGTGATCCTGATTTACGTGTTCAACCATGTTTCAGGATATATCCCACAACGGATAAGTTATAATTTGTTTCTTATAATATTGTAACTCTAGAGATTAATTTTTTTATTTTCATTTTATTATTTTATCCTTTTTTTTTCTTTCTTTTTTTAAAATAAAAGTAAACAATTTTTAGGTGAAAAAAAACACTCCTTTTCGTTTTCCCCAATAAACCGTGTAACAGTGCTCGCCTACGGGAAAAACGGTGGCACTGGGGGGGGGGGGTGAATTTCATAATTTTTCCTCGGTAGTTAAGGGGTTAAAATATAATTTCTCATCCTTGCCCACAATACAATTTTAGAAACAACATATGGACTTTAAAAATAAATTGCTTTGAAATCTTGTCTGGGAAAACGAAATTAATTCTATTAAATGAGTTATTCATTCGAATATTTCCATTCTGCAAATAAATAGAACTCTAGATCTTAATGTTTGGGTGCTATTTTTGTATAAAAAAAAATAGAAAGCGAAATCTTTTATCACAAGCACTTTATTCATTTTTCAAAGGACCACCCTTAAAATTACTCAAGCATTTGAAATTAACACGTTTCAGAATGCTGCGAACCATTTAAGAGCATAGGCGAAAGTTAGATTCTGTTTTGTTGCTTTCAAATTCAAATGAATGCTAAAAATTTTCTTAACAAAGGATCCATTCTTATTTTAACAATGCGTTTATGCGTTACATACGAAAATTAAATTGCACATTACAAAATCCGAATGGCTTCAACAACAAAGTTACGACCAAAAATTGAAAAGCACTAATGGCGAAAATGTCTTTCTACGACTGGCTGAATCTGTTTCAGTATGTATAGATAGATTAACACTTATTATTTTTCACAGTCTGTACTGTATTATCTTAACAATACTAAAATGTTCTTATTTTTAAAATAATTGAATTACCCCCCCCCAACAAGTATACAATTTATCATTCAAATAAGTTGTCTGGGTTTTTACTAAAAAAAGAAGTTGTTACAAGTACTACCATTCAAATGAGAACTTTATTTTTTCCCCTTTGACTGTATAAATATAATAGAAGTTGTAATAGAACTGCATTATATATGTATGAATCTGATAATGGTCCTCACAATTTTAAATCCTAATCAAATATGTACCTCTCTATCCTAACTTCCACTCATTGGCAGTCAAAAATTTTGCATCAAAAAATCATATTTAACGTTTAGAAATCTTAGCATTACACTCACTGATTAAATTCGCGTGAACGTATTAAAAAAAAATGTTGTTTTAGAAAAATTAAATTTTTCTAATAATTACATCAGCCTGAAGGGAAATCAGTTAAAATGCAACCTTAGAACTGCAAAATAAGTATACGTATAAATTAAAGACAAGTGAAATGCTTCCTTCCATTCTTCAAAATTTTAAAAAGAGAACTAGTGAATAATTCCTAAAAGTAATTTTATTTACAAACTTTATTTCGTGTTTTTAAAATGTAATAAACGGAATTGCTGTATGATAAAAAAATTGGTGTCGCTATACGATTCGTGTTTCACTGTTGAGTTACTGCTTCGAAAAAAAAAAGCTTTTTTTACAAAAAAGAAATTTTATTACATACCCTTATTATGGCTTTAGAAAATAATACCCTTTCACAAATGGGTGCTGTTGATACCTTTCCCCTTCTCACATAATAGCTGGATCGTGCGAAAGCTGTTGTATTAGGGACACTTTTTATAGACGCTTATATGAGGGTAGTATTAACCTTTAGAAAAAAATAATCGCATTGTTAACATATTTCAACCTGTTTATTTAAAAAAGAGAGAGTAATATTTAGGCATATACCGTATTTACTCGGATCTAATCCGCACTATTTTTCAAATGTTTATGCTACTGAAAATCGGGTGTGGCTTAGAATCGAAGGCAAAATATTTGTTGGATGGGAAAATGAGAATGAGTTCTTTGATCTCTTTCAAAAGGAAAAATCTAACCATCAATTCTGACCGCTTGCATCCATGACTTATCCCATTGCGCAGCTTATCTCCAGTATTTAGTCTATTCTAAACATCGATGCCAACTCGTATTTAGGAATTTTTTTCGTATACGCTTTCTTTTAACTACCTAAACATCGAAGAGAGATATCGGTCATAGTATCAGGACCAGCTAGCTCACTATGATTCAAGTATAAAAAAGCAGGCAATTTTAAAAGCAGGGAAAAAATGGAAACAGAGTAACTGCCACTGTAATTTTGACACGGATGAAACAAATATACGTCGATGGCGCAAACAAAAATGGCAATGTAAATCTTTAATTTCTTTTACATTCTTCTATAATACATCATTTAAAAAAATGTTGCAAAATAAATGCATTAATAGTATGGAAAATTGCACCGTGTGAGAAAATGGCGACACCGGCACCAATTCCGAATCAGCTGTAGCAATGGAAGTGACGAATCATTTTCTAAGCATGATACTGACGGTTAGAGTAATTACAGGTTCACGTATGTATATGAAAGTTTTTAATACTGGTAAAATAAATTCGTTATCAACTTCCTATTATTTATCATTAAAATTTATTTTTTAAAATTCCTCAAGTATCGGATATTAATGAACCTTTTACAATTTTTTTAAAAACTTTTTTCTTGAAAACATGCAAAGAATTAAGGGTGCGACTTAGAATCTATGACAACATTTTTTCAAGAAAACATGTTGAGAATTTGGGGTGCGGCTTACATTCGAGTAAATACGATATATATATATATATAAGCAGAGATACAAAGCTAATCTGCTTTCATTCACTAACACTTCGCACGAAAAGATATCGGATCAAGGATAACAAGATCTATTCAAGAATTTTCATATTTATTTTCAAAAAAAATCCTCAAAGTCAGATGAAATAGCAATAGGTTATAACTAAAATAAATGGTAAACTAGGGGAAAAAATGTAAGGTAATAATACTAAAGGGAAATAAATAGGAAGCAAAATTACATTTAAACATTTAGTCTGCTGTTTTAATAGCCTTAACGAGTACGAAACTGCAAGAACAGCGTTTAAAAACAACTGCATCAAGTCAATCAGCAAAAATTGTACAATCTGTCTAATTATATTTATTATTGTTTTTAAGATTCATGTATAGCAAAACACGTAAGTGTGTATTCTTAAATATTCAGACCTTTTCTCACAATACATCAAATAATATATTTTGTTTCCTTAAATGCCCTTAGCTTATCATTGACGATGTCAGCTTTATGCGGACGCGCATTATCACCCATTAAGACGAAAGCAAGACCAACTGCTACAGCATACATCCTACAATAGATATACGACTCCGTGCCGATTCTGGAAAACCATCACAGAACACCGACTATTGATGCACATGTCGAAGCGATATCCCAACGAAATCCCACTCCACATCATGGTGCTTCTACCTAGGAAAATTTGATACGCAATGATGTTCTGAGACTGACTGCGTTGCTCTCTGTAGCCCCAAACATACTTGTAATTTAGTTCTAGTACGAATTTCAACTCCCCCTAACATAACGGTAACCCAATCAGACACAATCCAATTCACATGTTTGCGACACCAATTTAATCATGTCCTTCTGGATTAGACGGCAAGAGGAACATAAACCCATTGTACTTGAGTGCACAGTACATTCATGTGTAGCCTTCCGTGTGTTGCAGAGGCCGATGGACGTAGTAGACATAGATGTAAAACGTGTGGAGGTTGCTCTTCGATTGACTACAACAGCAATATATGGATTTTCCGCGGGGGTCTTGGGCGATATGTAGGCCACAGATCTTCGGACAACTTTCCATTATCGTGAAATGGTGGGTTGATGAGCGCCAAAGAAAAGAATAGCATCTGTGATTTATTATACTTCTTCAAGGTGTCCCACGGAACAACAGCGCTCTGTATCTGCCACTCGTCTTATGGAAGCCACAGAAAACGTGCTTGCTTTTAAAACTAATCGCACTTACACGCAGCTCTTCTAACACTTCACAATTCTGGCTTATTATATAGTTGCCTTCTTTCTCACACTTCTCGACACGAATCCGTATATTGGCAGTTATATAAAAATATCACATATTTTTGCATACTTCCGACTGTATCTGCAACGAATTGCAGCAACTGTAACACAGATTCTTCCGGTAATTAATTTTTTACTTTCCGTGCTTAACTTTTGACAGTAAGTATGAACAAATATTTGGTTAGTTTCTGAATTTTGTGAAAGGTATATAACCACACATTATACAATAAACTTTCCAATCACAGTTTTAAAAAATAGAAATATCTTCTGAATGCTCATACTTGCAGCATATCGATTTTTCTTGTAATAAAAAAAATAACATTAAAAATAAAAATAAAAATAGATCATGGGTAGAATGCACAAAAGATTTAAAAGCAACTTGTTTAAAATTTGATTTTGCAAACATGTTCTAAGACATCAAGTACGGATATTTCATTAAATAGAAAAAAAAATGACTATAAATGATTTTCAAAAATTTAATCATTTGATTTTCGATTTTTTTTTCTACATATTCTTTTTAGGTCAACAGAGTTTAAATGTACCACGGAAAACTGTTAATGGATTTAAACATATAGCGAGATGAAGAAAAAGATTTGTGTGTGTGTGTGTGTGTGTGTGTTTGTAAGCTCTGATCTATATGTATATACACCAATTTCTCTTCATTCATCGTATTCATAAACGATTTTGGCAAGCAATCAAGTAGCTCAAGCAGTCAAGTATTCTATTAGTTACACAAGATAAAAAAATTTCGTTCTGTCAAAACGTAACCATTTTTTTTTCAGAATCAACTATGATTGATGTACCTTGCCCTGATTTCATAGTAACTATTGGCTTCAATTTAACAGATAATTAGTTCTCGGTGTTAGATTTTTTAATGTCATATAAAACGTTTACTCAGATTATACGACTACTTTATTTAAAAGTACATTTCTGTTAAAAACGAGAAGGTGCTTGAATCTATCGATGCAGATTGATTTTTAATTAACGTCGTACTTTTAAATAGTGCAAGAGCTAATGGTGACGAACCATGTAGTATTGAACCACAGTCAAGAGACAAGAACGAAACCTGAGATTGAACCCCATTTTCCAAAATTCCACATCATTCCGACGTGAGAACTTTGAACCTAGACAGATTTAAAGTGCATCAGACACAGTCAAATTTAAAATACTAACAACTAGTATTCAAAGGATCCAAGAAAGAAACTCACTACCCAACTGCAATCCTCCGCAAACGAAGAAACCAGCGTATCTATTCATCTATTCTGTTCAAACTGAGGAAGATATCTCAGACCCATGACGTCCACCTCTAATGGATCACAACACATGCTAACTTTAGTGGTAATGAGGTAGCTGATAGACTGGTCAAAGAGGGCATTGAGAACGAAATGGTCACTGGCCCTTCGCTTACTTATCAAGAACTGTGTTGTTGTTGTTTCTTATCCCGCTTGACCGACAGAAACATCTAGATCAAGTCCATGAACCCGTGCGTTTTTAAACAATGACGAATTGTAGCTGGACTTGACAGCAGCTGGCTCTTATGGCAACCAATACAAGCCAAGATGTGGGCTGGAGCAGCTTGGCTCACATTGCATTTCGGACAAGGAGGGTAAACTTTAAGACCATCCACATGCCGTTGATATCGAGTATGTCCACTGCGAAGCCTAGCAAGAGTAGTTTCCTCTCGCCTACTGCTTGTCAAAAACAAGAACTGTACTCAAATGAAAGATCTAAACTCAATTTAATATGGCGTTTTCAACCTACGCATCAATGGTATACAGGAACATCTTCTGGCTCTGTACTGGAAATCAAATGCAACCATGGCACCCAGACTGCTCTGACTAGACTAATAAGTAGCCACCAGAAATGTCTTTCTCTTGACAGTGGCAGAAAAATCCACCCAAACTTGTAAACATTTCGGTGATCATCCAGCATTACCGGATCATATTATGGTTTGCACTGGACTTTCTAAGGGGGGACTTAACAACCAATCTACTTTTTATTGTAGATTTTCTGGATGCCAACAACCTTATGGAGCTGATGTAACATCAGCTCCATAATAAAATAAAAACATTGTTTGTATAACTTTTAATGGTAATTAATTTCTTATTTCATTGTAAAAAATTATTAAAATTTGGAAGATTCATTTTCTAATGAAGATATCTCAATGAATTATTTCCAAAAATTCGGCCTAACACGTAAGTACTAGAAAGGCTATGGGTTAAGCAAAATGGCAAAACAAAAAACATTGCGAAAATTCACGACAGCATTTTGATTCGTACTATGTGACTTTATGTAACATCGCCTATTTAGAGAACAACCCATTTATTGCAATTTTGAATACAATTATGACATTTTGACCGCCTGAATGATGTAGTTATTATCAGATATTACATTTCAATTTTAAGGGGGGTTTTAATGCCATATTTTATTCTAAATCTTCGCTACTTATATGTTAACCGATTAATCTGAAGAAAATGCATGAGTAAGAATTTACAGGGTGCAGCAAAAAAACTTGGACAAATTTCCTGCCTCCTAGAATAGTTAACGAATTTATTTTAATTGGTGTTTTCAAGTTTCTTTTCTACCACTTTCATAATAAAATATTTTTTAATATATTTCATAGTTTGTACTTTGATTTGTGTGTTTCTGATAATGTCGAGCAAAAGGTCTGCTATTTTAGAGTTGTTTCAGCAAGGGAAACGACAGTGTTAAATCGTTCGTTTGCTTAATGTGCCTCGGCAAACAGTGTCCGATGCAATCTGCCATTTCAAAGAGCTTGGCAATGATAGTCGACGTCCAGGAAGTGGGCGAAAACGCCCTATAAACACTTCAATGAATCGTAAGACCATCGAAAAGCGAGTCCAGAGAAATCCCAGGGTATCCATGAGACAGATTGCTCGTGGCATGGGAATAAGTGACAGATCGGTGAGGCGAATAGCAAAAACGGAGCTTGGACTGAAGCCTTTCAAGTTGCGAAAATTTCAGCTTCTCACTGAAAAAAAAACAAATTCACACGGCTCCGAAGATGCCGAAAACTTTTGAGACGGGCCGCAAGTCAGCGCTGGGAGAGATCCCTTTTCCCTAATAAGAAGCTGTTTACGGTTCAACAAGTCCATAATTCCCAAAACGATAGAATCTGGTCTGCGGACGCTCCAGGCACCTCGGCAACTGTTGAACATCGCCAATATCTAAAGTCGGTCATGGTCTGGGGCAGAATTTGCGCAAGTGGCAAAACACCTTTGGTTTTTGTGGAAGAGGGCGTTAAAATGAATCAAAAAGTGTATCAGAGGGACATTCTTGAAGCTGTTGTACTTCCGTGGGCCCAAAAGCATTTCGGAAATGCAAATTGGACGTTTCAACAAGACTCTGCACCAGCTCACAAGGCCAAAAAGACACAAGAGTGGTGCAAGGTAAATTTTCCAGACATGATATCATCTGAAGAATGGCCCCCCTACTCGCCAGATATCAATCCCATGAACTACAGTGTATTACTCTCTAAAGCAATCGCTTCTATTGGAATGGAATAGATTAAAAGAGTAAAAAATTTGAGAACCATTGCTGAAAACTTCTTCAAGCGTTTGCGCCTCTGCATTGCTGCAAACGGCGGTCACTTTCAAACCAATTAAATTTATTTATTAGTGCGAGTGTACTCTTATTATACTATTTGTTATATTTTGTTAATTTCTTAATTTTTTATAAAGTTATATAAAAAATTGTTTGTCCGGGTTTTTTTGTCGCACCCTGTATTTTCATACATGTATAGAAATAACGTCAGATTTAGATTTCTTTAGAGAGGGGAGGGATTTGTGCAAATGTCTTGTGATTTGGTGAAATTGGTTGATAGTATAATACGTAAAAACATAAAATGCATCCTTTTTTTTTAGATTTAGTTCTGAAACCTAAGAAGAGCAAAAGAAAAGAATTATGTAGCAAAACGAGTAGAGAAAGTAATTTATGTTTGTCCGCTTTTTTGTTTTATTTTTAGAAACACCAAACCAAAAAAAAGTTCACTTCAAAAAATGGAAGATTAATACTCTTTAAAATCTTTACTTTATTATAAAAAAAAATCTACCTTCTTCTAAATATCTTAGAACTTTAAAAACATTTAATTTTAAAAAAAAACTTCAAATGTATTATTTTATTTAAATATTCCCAATATATCAAGAGAATAATCTGCTACTATTGAAACAAACATGTTTGATTATTTATTTTTATGAACATTTAATTTTACTTACAACAGTGGCACTTCGTATGGCAAATCAAGAAAATGCAAGACAGTAAAGAATGCATTTTCATTTTATTTAACCACTCCTTAATCAAATCCTAATCTATTCTGAAAATCGCGAACTTCTCAGCTCTGCATTTTTAGAAAATATAGCAAAACAGAAAAAGATGCTGCGGATAATTCTATTTTTAGCCGTTTCTCAAATAACTTCCGTATAATAAAAAGTTACAGCCGGTGTTGAATTTTTCTTAAGTATAAGAAAATGCAGAAGAAAAGTAATAAAAATTCCTAAAGAAGAGAGAGAGAATGTAGTCTATTTTTACACAAATTCCTTTCACGAACAAATAAGATTATATGTACAGCCAAACGATTGAAAAATATAAAAAAATCTTTAAAAAGGCTTTCATAAAGATATTTTGAAAATGTTTCAACCAAATACACAATGCTATATTTAAGCGTTTTTAGAATGGCCAACAAAAAAAAAAGAATCATTGTAAATTAATACACACAAGTTTAATATTTTTTTTTTTTTTTTTTGGTTCTTGGAACTTATTAAAAAAAGAAAAGGATACACTTTTCAAAGAATGAAGAATTTATAACTTTGATCTAAAAAACAATGATATAGCTAATATGGCATATTAAATAATTTATTTTTTCTCATATTTATGGAATGTATGCATCCTATGAAAGAATTAGTTTATGGATTCTTTTCATTACTGAAAAATTAATAAGTTATGTATCATAGAAGATTTTCCTGACAAAAACACTTTAAAAATTTTTTAATCATCTTAATTTCAAATATGCGAAAAACGTAAGATGGACTTTTTTTTTCTTTTCCTTTTGCTTAAAAAATAACTTCTTTTTTGTATACCAAACATTTCATAATACTTTTTTAAAAACATTTTGACACTGGAAATGTTTATTACATAAAATACATGTAAATTTTAAAAGAGCTCCCAAAAAAATATCTACCATGTTACAAGCAGAAAATTATGAGTGTTTTCATAATGGCTTACGTCGAACACGGCCGTTTGATTCTAATTTTTTTCCTTGGACAAATTTTGTATCATTTCTATTATAACGATATGTCAATACATATATAAGCCATTATTATGAGTAAGAATAAGAAGCTTGGACAGTAAATTATATGATATAAAACTGAACAAAAGTTATTTCTCATTTTTGAAAAATGGAGTTCAACCAATTTTGGAGAGAGAAATGCTAGAAGAAATAAAAATAATAATGTTATAATACATCTCTAGGAGAACCATTTTATTTTTTCTGAAAGTTAAACTCTTAAGATCTTTTTACTATATACATTACTTTTAGTGAAATAAAGAAATTAATTTTGAAAGGCGAAAAGAAAATTTAATAGTGCTTCTTTAAGCAACCGACATAAGTCGGAAAAATTTTAATACATCTTTTAAAAATTGCAAAAATATTTTTAAACATAATTGCACTCGTTTTTATTACTTTATTTATTTTATTCTTTTCATTTATTTATTTTACTCATTTAATTTACTTACGTATTTGATTTACTTTGTAAGACAAGAGGAATAATTCTACTTATTTTTTTAGTAATAATTTTAAGCTTTTCAAGATAGTTTAAAACCAGTTTAATAAGGTGGGTCGAATTTTTTTTTCAGAATTTCAAAACCTACCTATGCGAAAAGATGTTCGGTGGTATATAGATGAAGGGAAAAATAAAATGAAAAATAAATTTTATGCTAAATATACAACCACAACGGGAATGAAGTATAGGTATTTGAACTTTTTTTATAGTAAAAAGACAAAATAGTTTTTGTTATAGAAAAATAGGCATTTTTTAATATTTTATTTTATTGCGATGAAAAGACATATGCTAAATAGTTACAAGAAAAACACACTAGGTACATTTAACAATTTTTTTCGTAATATTTCCTTAAAAACCTACAGTCGAAACTGTAGAGCACCATAAAACGGAAGACGGGAAAAGCTTGGATCGGACTGATTCGACCGTGGGGGAGAGAGCTGGGTTATGAATTTTTGCAATGTACATTGCACAATACATTCCTCTATACTCACTTATAAATAATTATCTCTTTAGTTTTCTATATTGTAGGAAAATAAGTTTATTTTTGTGTGAAAATCATCTAAGAAAAAAAATTAAGTCTTTTTCCCTTTTTTCAAAAATTAAAACTTTGTGGAAATATTAAAATTTGGAAATTATTTATGCACAATCATTTTTCTCTTTATTCCATACAATAGAATAGGTGTCGGCAATCTTTCAGCAGTGGCGTGCAATCCTTCTTCCACTATGATTCAGCGTGCCACAAAGTAGGATATTTTTTAAACAATTCCATTCCAACGATAAATGCATGCAGAGTATAGGGAATGGAAGTCAACAATATAGATATTGACTGTTTTATTATACATTAATTTTGCATCATTTAAATATATTTCTAGGCATAACAATAAACAATATAAAATAAAACTATTTCTTCAAGAAAAATAATTTAAATTGTACGTATATTATATATTTTTAAACAAATTTATTAAAATAATAGACAACATAAAATAGAAGTATTTCCTTCATTGCAGTTAAAATAAAAAGATAATTAAAAAATTTAATGTAAACCTAACGCTTGCACTGCTTTACTTTCATATCTTATAGTCAGGCGTATAAATTGTAACGTTCGGATTTGACCCGATTTTGAGCATTCGGTTGTTAAACAACTTCTTTGCGAGCTTTTTTTTTTATATCCTACGCCCGTCTTCGGCATATATGCCATTAGTCGACGAGCAGCCCAACAAAATGATGACGAAGCATAAAAAGAATTAAAATTTGTCTCCGTAGAGTTGTCTACAAAAAACTTTAAAACAGTTTGGCAGTGTCTGAGGTGGTCACCATCCATTTCACCCTGGTTGCACAGAGGGCACCAATCAGAATCCTTTACGTTCAATGCGATTAAATGCCTTTGCAAGTAGTCATGTCCGGTAAGAAGACGAAAGCACGCAACTCCAACAGATCGAGGCAGGGAACTGGAACTCTACCACTTTTGTTAAGCAAGATATTCCACCTTTTACCTCCAGCTGCTTCACCATACAGGGAGACTCTATTAATTTGCAGTTTACTGTAAATGATTCTTTTGATGTTACGCAGAGGCAAGGGAGAGTCAGGTTGGGACATGAGAGATCCCTCTTTAGCAAGCCTATCTGCTTTCTCATTTCCAGAAATGTTACAGTGGCTGTGAATCCACTGGAGGCAATAATTTCTCTAGATTTCCCAAGTTCAGCTAATTTCCTTCTACAGGAATTCACTAGAGCGTTTTCATTATATCTTGAGTTTATTAGAGACAAAATGGCAGCTTGAGAGTCGATAAAGAATACAATATTATGTTCAGATATTATGCTTTCGAATTTATTAATCGCAAATGATATATTGCTGCTATCTTACCATCAAAATTGTCACAATTACTTTCTAACAGGCTAACTAATACTAAAAGCACTTGAATAGGCTCCAGCACAGTATTTTTCTATATTTTCTGCGGGCGAACTTGAAATATTCTTCATATGAAGAAATATTTTTTATTTAGATATGCAGAACCAAAAGCAAAAATCAGAGAGAGTACATGAAATTTTCTCTCCCTTCAAACAATTAAATCTCTCCAGCAATAACATTCAATAATTTACAAAATAGCTGTAAATTTATCTTTAGAATTATATTTCAAATTTTTTCGTAATTCCGTAAATGTCCATAACTTTGAAGATGTTTGTCAAATAAGGTTCATCACTAACTTATCAACTTCCATCCATTCAAAAATTGACAAATTTGTAGAGTAATGCAGAATGCCACAGAGAATTGTACCGCGTGCCATAGGTTGCTGACCTGACATAGAACATCTTTTCCGTGTAGGTAGATTCCGGCTGATAATAATTTTTGTTCTCCAAAGCACCGCTATCCACCCTACTGTTAAATCGTCGAAAGAGCAATATAAACTATTTTTTAAAATATGCTTATGTGTAAATGATATAACGATAACACACATATCCAAATATATTCCATGCAAAATCGTTAGAAAATATTCTGTAAACGTTTGCGTTGAATACATTGAAAAAAATGAAGAAAATATTCATGCTTAAATTAATCATACTTTAAAATATGTTCGAGTTAACTTAAAATTTTTAGATCTGTTAGCATCATATTTTCGGATAAACTTAAAAAGACGCAAACTCATGTTATATTTACTGCACTCTTTACGAGTTTCAGTTAGGACAGTAAAATTTTTATTTATAGAATGTAAAGAGTTATACACATATACATTGTAAATACTTTTATTACGGATTATTCTCAATTAGAAAAAAAAAGAAAGAAAAAAACACACATAAATGAAAATCTTAATCGGAATTATTTTTTTAGATTTCTGATAACTGTTGCCAAATAATAGTTTATTTTTCTC
>BMAO01024177.1:54346-88146 GCA_019973975.1 Trichonephila clavata
GAGTCTCTCAGGAGTCTTCCCTCTCTTTCTGAAGTCCACTCTTTTAAACTCTAGGGCGGGTTCACTCCACGCCCCTCATCAATCCCCATTGGCCGACCTCAGGGTTTTGCACCCGGCACCAACGGTCTTGCACGTCATCCATTCGTGCAGAGATGACAAAAGTCCGGTCCCTCTCAAAGGTTCCCGGCGACAAGGGCCCGGCTGACATCTGGCACTTCAAACACCTCGCCGCCGCCTGCAGAGGCGCCAGCATTCAAGACGTAACAATCACTGCCCATGAATAGAAATAATGCAGCGATGCCTAGCCCATAGTGTCCCCCAGACACAACCGTCGCCGACGGTCCAGCTGTTCGGCACAGCACAATGCAGCTAAAATCACGTTTTCTCCCGCTGTGGAGCTCCAATGAATAGGGGTGACTACTCCATTGTGACGACGTCACAACTCCTTCCCTCTGAAAACGTCTATTTCACTGGACTGCTCTGGTCCAATGTTGGGTCCGTTTTATGACTGACTCAAAAAAGAATGTCTTAACAATGAGATCAACCAGGACAGCAATCCAATAATAAAAAAACACTCAAATATGATAATAAGTAATTCCAAAATTCCATAACATTTTACACACTTTACAATAAAAATTTTAATTTCTGATCTTGGATTCTTTCTTAATGTTACATCTTATTCTCAAAAAAATTTGAGTTTTAAGTGAATAAGTTAAATCCTAACATTTTACTATTATCACTATACGTTAAATCACACGTAACTACTGTACTAGACATCTATGTGCTTACACTTTACTGAGAGACACAAAGGATTTCACTAACACATACTTTTTTTCACCATATACACACAATCACACACAATACAACAATGTAGACACACAAATATAATAAAAGAGTAAAATAATTTAATAGGAAAATTTACGATAACTGATTATTCTAATCTACTGAGGCCGTCTGCAATTTCCATGGAGCTTCCCGGGTTTGTGTCTAATTTCGAAACTAAAAGGCTGTAGACTCAACGCCCACCTTTGCAGCCTCGGGTTGGTGCTCCCCAGCTTGCTTAGATATGTTAAGGGATTGTGGTCCGTCTCTATAACAAATTTTTGTCCGTCTAAATAATGCTTTAACCGCTTTAAACCAAAAATTATCGCAGCTAATTCCCTTTCCACAGTGCTGTAGTTGCGCTCCGCTTTGGAAAATTTCTTGCTTAGGAAAACAATGGGATGCTCCTCCTCACCTATCCGTTGCGACAAAACAACTCCGGCCCCAACCTCGCTCGCGTCCGTCTGCAGGATAAAATCTTTGGAAAAATCCGGAGCGAACAAAATGGGTTGGGAGACGAGTTTGGATTTTAGCTCCTCGAAAGCTTTCTCACATTTCTCATCCCCATGCGATCTTTTCTTTCTTAATCTTCCCTTTTAGAGCGTCGGTTAATGGCGCAGCTATGGCACTGTAATTTGGGATATAATGGGCATAGTACCCCACCAGCCCGAGAAAAGACCGTACCTGAGTTTCGTGGTGGGATGAGGGAAATCTGCTATGGCTTTGACCTTAAGATCACTTGGAGGCCTGCTTCCCGAACCAATTTTATGACCCAGGAATAAGACTTCCTCTTATGCGAATTTACATTTAGAAGGTCTCACTGTTAGTCCCGCCTTCCTCAATCTTCCCAAGACCGTGCCGATATGTTTTACGTGATCCTTCCAATCTTGGGAAAAAATGGCTATATCGTCTATGTAAGGTAAGGCAAACTGCTCTAAACTTTCCAAAACCTGGGCCATTAATTTACAAAAATAATAGGGTGCACATACTAATCCAAACATCATCTTCTTGGGGATATATGTGCCAAATGGTGTAACGAAAGCTGCGTATTTCTGCGCTCTCTGTGTGAGGGGAATCTGAAAGTACCCTTTTGACAGATCCATAACGGTTACGTAAGGAGCCGCGCTCACCTTTTCTACGATCTCCTCCACATTTGGTAAGGGGAAAAACTCAGCTCGAGTCACCTCGTTCAAACGACGATAATCGACACACGGTCGAGGGTCTCTATTTGGGCTCTCTACTAAAATAAGGGGTGAGGTGAAATCGGATTGCCCTATCTCGATGACACCCAGTTCTAACAAACGCTTAATTTCCTCTCGCAGTATATTAATTTGCCTCGGGGACATCCGATAAGGTTTCGTCTTAATGGGCTTGTCGGAAGTCAGTTCGATATCCATTTCCATCAAAGGGGTTGTCCCCGGGTCTGGGGAAAACACGTCCTTATTTTTAGTAATAACCTTTTTTAATTCGTTGATCTGAGCTGGGGATAGTTTAAGCTGCAGTTGGCTTTCCCCAGTATTTCTTGGTAGTCAAACGTCGTACATTGTTTTTCTGGATATGGAATTTCGGCGTCCCCCTCTATTTCGTCTGAGCCTTCTTCTATGACCAGATTTACTAACTCGGGCCTCCGATTATATGGTTTTAGTAAATTTACATGAAAGATGGTACTTCTATCCCTTTTCCCGGGTAAATATATTACATAATTCGTCTCCGATATCCTATTTATCACCTTTGCCGGCCCTATCCAATTCACATCGAGTTTATTCCGTTTAGAGGTGGCTAGTACCATGACGAGATCACCTCTCCCAAATTTCCGTTCCACGGCCTGGCGATCACATACCACGTTTTCCTTTTATGCTGGCATTCCTTCCTTCTAGTTGTCGCAATATCTTGGCAACGCTTAAGTCTATTAATTAATTGCAGTATGTATTCCACAACTGGTTGGCTCGTGCATTCTTCCTCCATCCATTGCTCATAAATTAATGTTTGGGGAGTTCTCAAATTCTTTCCCATCACTAACTCTGTCGGACTGAATCCGGTACTTTCGTGAGTGACCGTTCTTAGAGAAAATAATGCCGAAGGAAGGACCCCCTCCCAATCTTCTCCCGACTCCACGCACAAAGCCTTAATTATGCGCTTGATGGTTCTATGCACTCTTTCCACTGCATTACTCTGGGGGTGGTGGACTGAGGACCGCGTTACCTTTATACCGAATCTATTGAAAATGTGGTGGTCAATTCACTAGTGAAAGAAGTCCCCAAGTCGGATTGTATTTCGCGCGGAAATCCTATCCTAGAAAAAATAATCAAGAGGGCGTTTATTACGTTGGGGGATGTAATACTTTCCACCGGTATAGCTTCAGGGTACTTCGAGGCAACACAAATTGCCGTAATCAGGTATCTATTTTGGTTGGTTGAGATCGGTAGGGGCCCCACAGCCTCTATGTTGATTTTAGAGAATACCTCTGAAATAATCGGCACGAGCTTCAAAGGTGCTTTCACCTTATCCTGAGGCTTTCCTACCCGTTGACACGAGTCGCAAGTTTTAACGAACTCCTCCACATCCTTGTACACATTAGGCCAAAAAAAAGTGCTTTAGAATCCTATCTTTGGTTTTCGTCACCCCCAGATGTCCCCCTATCTCGTCATGGCTAAGTTTGTTAATATTGAGTCTATATTTTAGGGACACGCACAGTTGTCTGATTCCTTCCCCTCGCCTTGTTCTTGCGACTCTAACTAATCTCCCTCTGATAATTTTTAACTCTGTGTCTCCCTCTGTCTGGGCTTTATCCCATAATTGCTTGAGATCCAGGCATTTCCTTTGCTCCTCTATAAATTCGGAGCCTTTCAGTTCTGTTAAACTCATTTCACCTCCTTCTTCAAACGCAAGAATTTCAAGGCTGTCTTTTTCTTCCCCTTCGGACGGAGAAACGAATTCCGCAAGTTTCGCCCGGTTCTCGTTCAAAACCCCGTCACTTGTCTCCTTTTCCCTCTCAAGGGACGGACATATTCCTTTACTCCTGGTCACCACAGCGTTAATCAACTGTACGCCTTGATCGCTTGCTTCGATAAGCTCCGCCATCCGGTTTCCCAATATGTACATATCGAAATCGCATTTATCCTGCTTTATAGCAGCCTTGGTATAAAATTCTCCTCTCTTTGTCGTGATTTTAATTTTAGCCAGAGGCAAACAGTGGCAAACTTCATCTAATGGGCTCTTTACCCAAACATATTCGCCTAGGAGGTCATTTTCGTTAATCCAGCTCCAGGCGCAGACGTCTATAGCTGACCCTGAATCCCTTAAACATACCCGATCCACGCCATTTATCTCCATATTTACTTTAAAATTTTTAAATGGATCCTCATCCCCGGTATTTACATTTAAATTTGCTACGGTTTCAAAGTTATTCTTCCTCAATCTGGGCAAGCTGGTTTTATGTGTCCTGCCTCATTACAGTAGTAGCATATTATGGGTTTCCTTTTTTCAAATTGACTCTCCGATCCCTGAGACCCTCTCGCCTAATCTGAGAACTCCCATGGCTTACTTCATGCCTAATAGAATCCCTATTCAGGGATCCAACATTTCTACCCTTTCCACTAAAATTAGCTAATTTATTTTTACTTTCGAGCGATGGTTTATCATAGGTCCTACGCTCCCACGTTTTCGCAAGACCTGGCTTCTTATGCACTCTTTTAATCGCCTCAAAATGGTCCAATTTCTGTGCTAAACTTTTAGCCTCTTTGAAGCTATCCCACGTATCTAGAAAATGGTCAAATAAATCACTTGGTGCTCTTTTTTTTTATTTGCTCTGTCACTAGTAGCTCTTTCAACGCGTCGAAACTGTCCACTCTCATCCCGACTAGCCAATTGTCTAGGTAGGACCTGAGCTCGAACACCAGATCAGCCCACATCGCACCTGGTCTGCGTTGATGCGACTCAAATTTATCTCTAAGGGCCACCGGCGTGAGTTGAAACCGGGCTAAGAGCAGATTTTTTATGTGAGGGTTATCGTCGCCTATCCCCGGTGGTTCCTTTCACCACTATCTCCGCAATTTCCATCGGCAATAACGGAATGAGTTGGGAAACCCATCTATCCTCAGCCACTTTTTCCTTTTTCGCCTGCCTTTCAAAAATTTCGAAAAATAAATTTATGTCCGCATTTTTAATATCTAATTTAGGCACTAAGTCTCTTAAATTAACCCGTCTATTACCTCCCTGCCCCTCAAGATCGGTAGACGATACACTTATCGTATCTCTATTATTAGTTAATCTAATTTTTTCCAACTCATATTCCCTAACTAGTTTCCTCTCCTCAAAATCCCGTTCAAGTTCCCTATTTTCACGTTCAAGTTTTTCACGTTCACGTTTTTCATCCAAAATACACTCCAACAGACATTTAGCTGTTTCCTCAACATATTGTTCACTCTGACATATTCTCTTCGTAATTTCTACCTTAGGTAAGGTATTATCGGCTTCGACTCCCAATTCTTTCACCATCTCAATCAGGATTTCTTTTGTTTGCCTCATAAGATACGCCATGATGTACTAATACACACAAAACCAAAACTAAGCTTTGTCAAGCAAAACAATTGTCACAAAATTTATACAAAACTCAACGCACACTAGAAATACACTAGACCTAGACTTAACTATAATTCACAAAATTCCTAAAATAAAACAGTACTCTCCACAGTACTGTACCAATGAAACAAGTATAACTACTGTATACTTAACTATATTTGACAAAAACGCACAAATCTGAAAAGCAATACAGTACTCTACACAGTAACTGTACCCCGAAACAAGTATAACTACTATATACTTAACTATATTTCACAAATGTGCGCAAATCTTAAAAACAATACAGTACTCTGCACAGTAACTGTACCAACGAAACAAGTATAACTACTGTATACTTAACTATATTTCACAAACAACAATACTAATAAATCGCCCATTTATACATCATACAAAACTTTAAAAATCCTTCTAGTCTCTCTTTCTAGTGTTTGCTAACTTTACTTAGTACGTAAATTATTTACTACCAAAATTTTACATACATTAATCATAACAATAATAATAATCAATATTGCTGCCCCGAGTATAATCTCAAAGAAAAGACTCACCTTTCTGTTTCGAATCACTGCCAAAATCTATGGCACACCTGGACGGGAATTCACAGCAGTAAATACTCTTGACTTCCTTCAAAATCTGCCGACGGAAATCAGGGTCTGTTTTCGGCTTTCCTCCGCTTGTTTCTTTCGTTGATTCACCCAACACGATTCACATACAGTAAAATGGACAGCAGGCTCTCCGGGAATTTTCCAGCAACAGGAACACACTTTAACGATAAGGATGGAGACACCACAGGAACTCAGGAGAAATTTGCGTTGTCTAAAGTTCTTTTATTTTTCTCGCACACACGGCTGGCATTTCCTCTTTGTTATTTCTTTTTCCCCAAAAATTATTTTAAATAAAAAAGGATTCGGGCATTTAATTAATTTGCCAAATGCCAATCCCAGCTCGCTGCCACCAATTTAATTAGCTGTAACGTCTTTGCACCACATTGAAAATGTACGCTAAGCTAATTATTAAAGAATCTCTCGTTGTATTCTATCAGCCGTCTTTCCGGAGTCTCTTTGCTCCTTCCTTCGCCAGCAGGCCTCTCTCTTGGGTATCTCTCGTAGGAGTCTGTCCGGAGTCTCTTCCTTCGTCCGCAGGGTTCAATTACGGGAATATCTCGTGGGAGTCTATCACGAGTCTATCAGGAGTATCCCAGGAGTCTATCAGCAGTCTTCCCTCTCTTTCTGAAGTCCACTCTTTTAAACTCTAGAGGCGGGTTCACTCCACGCCCCTCATCAATCCCCATTGGCCGACCTCAGGGATTTGCACCCGGCACCAACGGTCTTGCACGTCATCCATTCGTGCAGAGATGACAAAAGTCCGGTCCCTCTCAAAGGTTCCCGGCGACAAGGGCCCGGCTGACATCTGGCACTTCAAACACCTCGCCAACGCCTGCAGAGGCGCCAGCATTCAAGACGTACAATCACTGCCCATGAATAGAAATAACGCAGCGATGCCTAGCCCATAGTGTCCCCCAGACACACCGTCGCCGACAGTCCAGCTGTTCGGCACAGCACAATGCAGCTAAAATCACGTTTTCTCCCGCTGTGGAGCCTCCAATGAATAGGGGTGACTATTCCATTGTGACGACGTCACAACGGGGACTTATTTAGAGGCTATTTCAAAAACAAAATTTACCTAGGTGTCATAAGTTCTGATACAAAAATTTGAGATCGTATAGCAGATGATTTTAAATCTCGTCGGGAGAGGTTGTCTGCAATATTTTTCAAAAAGTTCTAGTCTCACACATGTTCTAAATCATTCACAGTTTGAACAGAAGAATGTAACAGATATTTCGCTGCATCACTCAAAACAAGAGCCAGACAGTAATTTTTAAACTCTTTAACATTTAGAAGCCAGAAGGTTATTTATCGAAAGAGTAAGAAATTTTTGAGATTAATAGCATTGCAGACCGAACTACAAACGGGCGTCCTAGCTTGGTGAGAGCAACAGTTCTCGTCTAAGCAGTCAAGGTGAGAACTCGTCAAAATCCTTAGAAAGAAAACTCTTGTTAAACAGGTGAACTTGTCAAAAAACAATGTGTCACACAGCAAACGAGGACCTTAGACCAAGATATTATCGAAAAAATGACAGGCTATTTTCTTACAAAGAATTAAAGCACCAGAGCTACCTTAAAGCAGCTGTTCTAAAACTTTAGGTAGCGGTGGTCTCCTTTGAGTATCAGCCTTATATCGCGGACCCCCAAAATTTTGAACACCCCTCCCTGCCTCTCAACATATGGCTGAATGATTTAAAGCAGTGATTCCCAAAGTGGTCTATATAAACCCCTAGGGGTCTATGACGACCTGCAAGGGGTCCACGTCAGCAAAAAAATAATTTGGGGGTCCATGAGGTGTAAATGGGGGTCTATGATAGTGGCTCGTATTATATAAACTAGATCTGACTTTAAATTTTAAAAAAAAATTTAATCAAGTGGAAACTAAATTTTACCTGTTTAACATATATATTTACTAAATTTAATAGGGTTAATTTCCACTTACAAGGTGATAGCATAAATTTTATTAAAACAAGAACCATTTCAGCATTTCTTTCCGTAGTTAAGCTAAAGAAGTATAATACCGGAGGTCCCGAATTTTCTTAGAATGTCACAATTTGTCGGGGCGTTTTAACCTACGTTCAACATTTAAATGCCTTTATTTCAGATTTTGAAATCAGGTTTGAGAATGCTTTGACTATGGTAATACCACAGTAGGCAATGAATTCATATGGTCACATTGAAAATAAATGCCCCCATTACAATAGGAACTGATCGTAATAAGCACTAACGAAGATCTTAAAGTTTGGAAACGGATATCAGCAATTTTGGCTTTGAAAAGGCAAACCTATTATTTGTCCCGAATTATGAAATATCGTGAGAACGTTTTTAATCGTTTCTCCTACTGAAAAGCAGCGCGGTTGCCAATCTCCAAAACAAAAAAAGAAAAACTTAACATTACTAACAGAAGAGGTTTAAGGTTAAAACTGACAATATCAAAACCAAATGTTGAAAATTTGTTATTGTAGTACCAGACTCATCCCTCCCTTTAAAATCATTCATTTATTTATTTTATTTAACATTTATTTTATGTATTAATTAACTTTTAACTTATTTAACATGCGCTTTTTAAATTTTAATCACACTATACTTCATCACAGTCAGAAATGTAATTCATTTAAAGTAGTAGTACCAGCTGTCAAAAAGACATTTAAGTTGATAAATTTGCAAAAATTCAATATTAATTAAGCAGGGGGTCTACCCCAAATCGAAAAACATGGCAAGGGGTCTATGACACAAAAAAGTTTGGGAACCTCTGATTTAAAGATTTCTCAATAGCCCTAAGACTGTATCTGCTATTTATACATAATTTTTAATGCTTCTTTTCCCCCTCCCTTTTAAGATAACATTGAACATTTAATTATATATGTTGCGAATGGCATCCCCTCTCCAACCAATCAGCGTCAAGCTAATGACGTCATTATGTTGCTGTTCTGTTCTTGCTTTAGATGTACTAAAAACTCATCGTTATAACGGTGTGTATTGTTATTGTCCTTCATTAAATGCTTTATATGTCACATCCTTGTCTATGCAGTATTTACAGATTATTTACACCAAAACTAGACATCGAGTAGATGTCAGCCCTGCAATAATATTTAAAGAATTGTGTAGCGGTGAGTTTAACCTTCTTAAATATATGGATATAAAAGGATTAGAAAATATTCTAGTTTTAAATAAATAGTGTAGGAGCAAATAAATAAATAATACAGGCGCAATTCGATCGAGGAAATAGAGATGGATGCAATCGTTGTTTTTGGCACGCTATGTGAATTAAGATTTTAATCATTCCACATTTGTTTCTACTAAATGTTTTTTGAAAATATTACGTTTTAGTAACGGTTATGTAGTAGCAAACAACAACAAAAAAACTGATTTAATATTCTTGATCGAAATACATATTCTAGTAAACATTTTTATTGCGGCAATTTAAAGACATAGTCAAGGATGACACATCTTTCAATTTTCCCACGAGGTCTTTCAGGGTTTTTAAAACAGGAAAATCTTAACATCAGATGGGAGACGTTCGCGGATCCCCTAGAAAGGGGCTGCGAACCTCTGGGGGTTCGCGAACCACAGTTTAAAAACTGCTGCCTTAAAGCAAAAGCACTGTCGCAGCGGCAGGCACATAACGGCTGAATTCTGTTTACCGACGAGAAAAGTTTTGACGTTTAAAAGAATCTTTCAACCACCAGAATGACCATGCTTACGAAAAGAGTGCCAAAGAAGCTATTGAGAAGAAGAAATGCGTGTAAAGCGAGCACATCATCCGACTTCCGTAATGGTTTTGACCGAGTGTCAGTATGAAGATTCCTTTTTGCAAGAAAAGAGTGGTGGCCGCGGTAGCCAAGTGGTCTAGGCATCGGATCATGGTTAGCGTGTCATGAGTTCGATCCCAGTACCACTAAAGACCCGCCGTGTAGGGGAGCGATGCACGTTAAATCTGTCGAGAGCTCAAACGTCCTCCCGTTGGTGTGGTAGTTAGGAGAGGGGGGTGCCGGCTCAGGTGTCGTCCACGTCACTTGACCATGGTTCAAAATTACGCGGACCGTCGCCAAAAGCCCTCGTGTTGCTAAACAGTGCGACGTTAATATTCACTCACTCGCAAGAAAAGAGTGAAAACCGTGGCACTAGGTTACAGCCAATAGTGAAGCCCCTGGACGTAAACTTGTTCAATGGAAAATATTGGACTTTGTTCCTGTTCACAAGGTGAAGACGACTCGGAGGTGATTGAAAGAGAATGTGCCGAACTTCATAGAACACAAAGATTAGCCTTCCAGCAGGCCGAATTTAAATCCACTCGACTGCAAATTGTGTTCAGTATTGAAGTCAATGTTGCGCCAAAAATAGCATCCCAATTTGAATAATCTTAAGGGGACTTGGCACTTTTTGAAGAATTTTTTTTTATTTATGTATTTAAAAATTATATTTTAGTATTTCATATAACATTTCTATTCAAGAAAATGATACGAGGTGAAATTTTGTACATATTCACACAATTTCATAAATTTAAATTTTTTTTAAAAAAATTTGGAAAGTTTTAAAAATTAATCCTTTTGTATTTATTAATTTTTTACCTCAATTTTTTTTGCAATATTCCTAAGAATGTTTTAAACAACTTTAGGGACAGATTTTACAATAACTTAATTAGTTTTGGAGGGAAAAAAATAAAATGTTGATACTTATGCTAAAATTCAACAAAAAAGCCAAATTCACCTACATTTTAATTTTAAAAAAAAAGTATTAAGTTAACAGCAATGGATCCCTAATTTTGTTACATACATCATATATAACACACAGGAAAAAATGGAAGTGATTGGTTAAATAATTGTGGAAGAAGAAGCTTCTGAATGTGAAAAATCACAAACTGAGAGAAATCACTTTAAATTTTATAATTCCAAAATATAATTATTATAAGCTTAAATAAGCATAAAATACCACTTTAAAATATTAGTTTAATATTTTTATTAAGAATGATAGTTATTTCATATTATTTCAACTCATATATTTTATAAACGATGCATTATTAATTGCAAAAGAAAACTCAAGGAAAAAGTTTAAAAAATGTTCTGTCACTGCAGAAATTTTAAAGTTATTTCCTTCACATAATATAGAAGTATTAGCTTTTTTTGAAATCATATGATAAATAAGAACTGAAATTATAAAATTATTTATACATAATGCCCTAATTAAAAAGTTTTTCATGCACACATTTCAAAAGAAATAAAAATTACATTAATGTAATACTTCAGAAATATATCCTGCTTTATTTGTAACACCTATTTTTTTAGTAATTATTTCACTTCGTAAAATAGTTTTTTTTTTTAAATCAAAAAGTCCACTCCCCCACTTTTAGCTTTTTATCTAAAAAGGGGAAGTGGTTGAGTTCCCGAATTTCTTTGTTTATATTTTTCAACTGAAGTTTTTTCCAACTTCCAAAAGTGATATATCAATCAAAAGATAATAACGTAAAGAATATAATAAAAATACCAAAAAAATGATATTTGGGTCCCTTTTAGGGTGCCAAGTCCTCTTAAGAGTTCTTGAAAGAAAGCAACTATGTTAATTTTCATGAGGATAAGTACCTCGATAGATGATTGGCCAAAGATTTAAAGCACGCGTGAAGTCAAAAGAGGATCATTTTAAATAAAATATGCAATATGTTAAATTTTAGGGTAAAATAAAACTTTAAGTTTAGCTTTAAACTTGATTCTAAAGTTTTTAATTTCAACTTCTTTATATTTGTATCAGAATTTATGGCACAACTAGGTATTTAATTTGATGCTGTCGAAAGCCATAAAAAAGAAACCATAAAAAGGAAGCCATGGAAAGTGAAAATCTTTCTTATAAGTACTGTAAATACAAAACATTAAAAAGCCTTTTTGTAAAAAACGATACAACGTCTGTATTGAAGGAAAAATCTAGACATAACACTTAATATAAGTAATAAAATTATTATAATCTCACATATTATCAACGGCTAACATTGAGCACTTGACTGTTACAATGAGTAATTGGTGTAACCTACTTTGGCTGCGATGTATGTCTAATAAAGCTAGATAAGAAATGATATATGAGTTTTAATAGTATCGACTGCAGTAGATTTTGTCTGGTATTGTATTATAGTTTATAAAAATCTCTCCACAAAATCTTATTGGCCGTTATTGAGTTCCTAAATTCTTATAATATGGCTCCATGTGCTTCTGACCAAGAGAAAACTTTTTATCATCATATCTGCTTCATTTCTTCACTGTAAGTGCTGAACAAAAAAAAATCCGAATTTGAAGGAGGGGAAGGAGTCTCTGATTTTGTAGCTGGTGAATGTAAAGAGACACGGCATCACATGGGTACCTTCACTCTAATCGAACTAAAGTCTGGTTGCATTAAAGATTGAAAATTGTGTGGAACCCTCTACACATTAAAAAAAAATTCAACTTTCTCTCAAAATTGTTGTGGGGTATAATGAGGAAACTGAAGAGGAGGGAGGTAACAAGTTTAATGTAGTCCACGTCACTAATGTCTTAGTTTTCAAACTTATGAAGAGGTTCATCCTCAATGATCTTCAGTGCAGCTCCAAAACGACGATAATTCAAACTAATTCAGATTTGGTCACACTCTCTAAAGCAACACGAGAGATATTGGCGGTGGACTTCGTAATTTTAAACCTGGGTCAGATGCCGAGGGGACAATTGAATTGGCACTCTACTCTCCAAACTTCCTCCCAGAGAGAGCTGTAGCTGAGCAGTAATGGGGCCGAGATCGTGCCGAAATTGTCGAGTCGCGGTTTCGAAACCTAATGCCGCTAAAGACACATCATAAACTTGTGCTGAAGCATATTAAATCTGTCGAGGCTCTAAATCCTACCTTTGGCTTGGAATGGAAGTGTGAAGAGGGAGGTGCCCTCCTCATCATTTGACCATGGCTCAAAATTAAGAGTTCCACCTCTATTAGCCCTCGTGTTAGTTAACAATGCAAAAAGTAAATTAAAATCAAATGATCCACTCAAACATGATGACTGAAAGTTTCGACAAATGTACGTGCATCAGCCTCTCTACACTGGCCTATCTCCAATGGCAACAGTTCTCAGGTTCACGGCGAATTTGTGGCCAATACCACTCTGCTATCACATTCACCAAACTAACTCAGACTTATGTGCTTGTGATTATAAAAGTGGTCCTAATAAAGAAACCATAAAATAATTGAGTTCTTCACTTATTTTTAGCGCGTTTTTCACGTAGTGAAACAAAAGCGCTATTAGGACGCAACTTTCGTCTTTGTCTTCGTTCCATATTTTGTCTTACCTTTTTCTCAGCCAATAAGCAACCCATTGACCTCGAGTTTTCAGCATTTGGTCGCATTTGTGCCCTAGATGATATAAATCATATTTAAATTTTCCCATAGTTTTCCCGAATTTTCCTACAAATTTTCCTGAATTTCGCTAGTTTTTGCTTTTTTTATAGTGCTGATACAGATTTGTGTCATTATTTCTTTTCAGCTCAATAGTAGTACATTTAGAGGAGTGGTACAGTACACACACTACTTTCTGTTAGTAAAAAGTTCATTAGTTGCATTATTGTAAAATACAACATGTGAAAAACGCGCTAAAATTACTTGGCCATGCCAATGATTGACATCTTGTTTTCTCTTAATTCTAAATAATTTGTATAAAGTTCTAAAAATTTAATTAAATTTTCATTAAGTTGTTTGTCTCATCATTAAACTGAGCTACAATCTTTTCCATTTGATATATTTGAAGAAAAATACATGATTTTTTTATACACCTTCGTTGTCACTGCACATTTATATCGGTTATGTAGCACATTAAATTAATAACCAGATATTATTGTTCGGTTGCTGAGTCACAAAATTTATCAAAAACATATTAAAAAGAATGATTTTCCAGTTCACAAAAATCGAATTCCTTTAGAATATCGTGGACTTCTCTTATATTTTTTATTTCAGGTTTTAAAATGTTGTACTGTTATTCTATAGCAAAATTTTTCTCTAATTTATATATTTTTTTAAAAAAAGATGAGAAGTTGAGATTCCAGGTACCAATTTTTAGCAATAGAATTGTTGTTAGCACTATCAGTAAAACTGAATGAGTTTTACCGTAATTTATCGCTGTAATAGTCAATAATTTTAAACTTTCAAATACATTTTAATGTTAATTACACAACACATAGACAAAAAAATCTAATTATTTTTGCTGTATTAAATTATTTAAAAATATTAAATTCATTTTGTAGAAAGAAATACCTTTATCACATTTCTATTCGACTTTTCTTACTATAGAATATATTCAGAGATTTTCATTGAAAAAAATTCGATAGTAAACTTTGCTTTAATTCTAATTAAAGCCATTTCTTAACTACCACTACGCTTTTAATTTCATCTACATCGTTTCCATAGAAACGCTAATAAATGTTTAGCAAATGCTTTTTTACTTATTAAAAAAACAGATTTTTATATTAAAGAATCATAAAACCACATATTATATGTAATTAAATTTTGTAGAGTTTTCTTTAGAAATATCGATTCCCTTAGAAATATAAATGACGCACACAATATTTTATTAGACTTTTGAAATATAAATATTTTTATTAGTTTACTTTAGAGGGGACACACGGTATGATTCATAAAAAAAAATCGGATTTATTAGTTTTTACAAATTTTTTGTTTGCATACTATGTATATTAATAATATAAAACCTTTTTTGTGCTCAAAATAACACAAAAAATTAACGGTTTAATTTTTTTAAAAAAATGTTTTAAATGCTTCTTCTACAATTATTAACGAACACATGAAATTTGATTTACAAAATACATAGAACTATGTATAACAAAAGTTAGTATGAGTTTTGAAATAACATGATTAATCTCTGTAAAATACTTTTTTTTATGAATACTCTTATTGAGAGTCCCTTAAAAAATGTATAAATTCTAAATTCAATTTTTGTTTTGTTTTTAAAAGATAAGTATTGCTTTGATTCAAAAATGCATAGCAACCTTTGTGTTACATGTATTAATAGCAATAATTAAAAATATATCAAAGCATTTGATGCAATAGAAATTAATTAATAGCATTTTCTTTAAGTTACCGTATTTATTCGAATCTAAGCCGCACTATTTTTCCAGTGTTAATGCTACTGAAAATCGGGTGCGGCTTAGAATCGAAGGCAAAACAAGTGTTTGATGGAGGAAATAGAGTTTCCACCCCTTTTAAAAGGAAAAATAAATCCGTCCATTCTGGCCACTTGCATTGAAGATTTATCCCATTCCGCAGTTAGTCTCCAATATTCAGTCTATCGTAAACATTGTGGTCACCTCGTATCTAGGAAGGTTTTTTTTGTATACGCTTTCTTTTAATCACTTAAACTACAAAGATATCGGAAATAGGATCAAGACGAGTTCACTAAGACGCTAGTATGAAAAGAGATGCAATTTTATATGCAGAAATAAACGGAAACAGAGCAGCAGCCACTGAAAATTTAACACGGATGAAGCAAATATACGTCGACGGTGTAAGCAAAATATAATTTTTGCTTTCAAATATTCAACAGTCATTTACAATTCTTTTACATTCTTCTTTAATTCATTCTTTTAAAATTTTTTTGCATAAAATGGCATTAGATGGCACAGAAGACGACGCCGTGTGAGAAAATGGCCACGCCGGTACCATTTCAGCTGTGACAATGGGAGTGGCGAATCATTTTCGAAACATGATACTGACGGTTAGAGTAATTACAGGTTCATGTATGTATTTGAAAGTTTTAATACTGGTAAAATAAATAATTAACTTATGATTTTTCTCTAATTTTTTTTAAATTTCTTAAATATCGAATATTAATGAAACTTTATTACAACTTATTATATTTTTTTCTCAAAAAAGTGTAGAGAATTGGAGGTCCGGCTTAGAATCGATGGCAACGTTTTTTTTCTCAAAAACATTTTGAGAATTGGGGGTGCAGCTTAGAATTAGGGGTGGAGGCTTAGATTCGAGTAAATACGGTAATTCTTCGTTCCGAGATAAATCAGTTTAAAAGAAGTTTTTATTTGCTATTGGGTTGTGATTAAAAACGAACAAAATGGTTATCACAACTCCAGGTTTTTTAGCTTAGAACTCTTCAAATTTTGTGTGAGATTATAAAATATTTATATATAAAGAGAATAATTCAGGGTAAAAAAAAATGATTTAATATTTTGATCAATTTTGTCAGTTGAATCGTGTTATGTCACTTTAATTAAAATATCAAAATTGAAAAGACTTACTAATTACAATGCAATAATCCATGACATCGTTTTCTTTTATGAACGAAAGACGTAATTTTGGTGGTTTGTTTATTGCAAAAATTCCGCTTACTTTTTATGCAAATATTTCCAACCATTAAAAGAAATTGCTTTTAGTATTATAATTTATTTTCCATATCGCATTTTAAGTTATTATATGGTTAAAGTTTGCGTAAACAAAGTTTACAAACGAACCAAATCGAAAAAAAATGTGAGAACCCAACTCTTCTTTTTTCCGGCATCGCTTTAATTCGTATATAATTAGCGGAAACGAAGTTCTGGCATGACACCATCTTCCGAAATAACTGGGTGTTCATAATGATGATTACGCCTTCATTATTCCATTTTTACGCGCATCTTTTGGAACAAATTTGCATTGTTTTCTTCCTTCCCAACCTTATTACCTAGTCTGTTTACTCAAACGCACCTATCATTCTAATGCACGAAGAAGAAAAAAAGAAAGAAAGAAAGAAAAGAATAATATTTTTTACTTAGTTATAGATTTACTGTCGATAAGGATTTCTTATTTTTTGATTTTTTTTCCCCACAGATCTTTTTCTACACGACAACCTGTTCTTTTACTTATTTATTTATTTCATCTTTTATTTGTTGTGGGATGGCATCGAGAGGCGATGCTGAGCGGAAGTTGGTGTGACACGGTTTACTGGACAATCGGAAGTGAGATGGTTTCAGTTTCCTTGTTGGGTGGCTTTAGCCGGTTAATTGAGAGTGTGGGTTTGTTTACTACTTTTTTACTTTTTGCTTAATGGTTTCGATTTTAGGTTTATTGGAATCACGTTTCAGAAAACTCTTATTCCTGTCTCTAATTCTTAAAAACGATTGAGTTTGAGAAACAAAAATTAAATTTCAATATAATTTCAGTCTGTAAAGATTTTCAAGGATTAAATTGTGAGCAAAAAACATGTGATACTTAAAAGTACGTCTTTTTAATAAAAAAAAAAATGACGCTTAATTCGAAATGTTCTTTAAAAATTAATAGTTTCTTTTTCTTTTTATAAGTTTTGAAAATTTAAAAAATAATTTCAAGATTTTATTTTTTAAATATGTGTGCTAAATAAGTATACAATTTTTATAAGCATATGTTTTTTTTTGTCTTATTTAAAAGATATTTTCAAATTTCTTGTTTAATTATTCGAATGTTAAAAAATATATATATGCTTAGTTTTAGGTTTTACATATCGCTTTGGAGTTAATCTTAATAAAAATTTGTAATATAATTGAAAATATTAAAAATTATTATACATGACTGTGATACAAAATAATATATGATGATAAGATTACCAGCACTTATTTAAAGAAATTCAATTTTTATTATTTGTTTTATTTTTACTCAGTTTATTTTATTTTTATTTAATTATTTTAATCTTTTCGAATTTTATTTTTTAGATTCCATGTTTCAACTTTTTACAAGGATTGTTGTCGGCTTTTTTAGTTGAAATTTATAAATACATAAAATTCTGTAGGATTTTTTAAACCAAGTTCTACTTACATAGACGAAAATATATGATATTTATAAGAGTTTTTTTTTTAATATCTCTTTCTAAGAAATAGGGGAAAATACGTAGTTTTATTGATTTCTTCATTGTATGTTGAAATCAGATCAAATATAAATAATTTTAACTTAAAAATGCAATATTTTAATTTTAGAAACACTTAAAATATCCCAAGTAACAGTTACTTTTTTGAGGATCTTAAATATAATGATATTTTTAAAAAATGCAAAACATATTTTATTATGTCATTTTCTAAGAATTGCCTGAAATTTTTCAAAACTATATACTTTTAAATGTAGAATAAATCTATCATTCACATTTTTTTTCATTATTAATTTTATTTTCAGAAACTGTAATAGTAAAAACTTTTTATATTTTCATAAAATACAAATATTTTTTATTATGGCCATATATTAAGAATTACATTTCCCTAGTTTGAATTTATAAAAAGCTTCTTAAAACTCAAACGTATTTAATTCCTCATTGTATTGAAGTAAGTTTATTTTGTTAAACCTTTTGTTTGCATGTTTTTAATCTACATATTTTTTCCCTCGATTTCATGGTTGCATTTTGGTAATCACCCTCAAAAGTCTGCTTCATTTCAAATATCAGCAATAATTATATTTATACCTTTTAAATTTGAATAAAATAAAGTGAAATGAAATAAAATGTACTTACTTTTGATCGCCCAGCTCTTAAACTTCCGTAATCCTGACACCATCTGCAGCAAAGCACCATTGCATTGGGAAGATATATTTAGCTGACTGTGAATTCTTAAGAATTTTGGTAAGGCCTTTTTCATCACGGAATCAGTATAAAAACGAAATGTTTTTTCCAAATCTAACCATTTGTCTTCAATACTAGCAGTTTTAGGTGAAGTACTTTCATGTTTACGATTCACTGTCAATTTTGGTTCAATTATATTTTTGACAACATTTTCATTCATAATATCCTCTTTCGGAATAATAATCTTCTTTAACTTTGAAAGTCCGATTGGTTCAATTGTTCCAGATAGCACATTCGTATCAGAGCCTCTTGTTACTGCTATGGGACCTCTGGCAGAATTTTCAGTAGTCAATACAAGTTCCCTAAAGGAAATGTATTTTATGTTCTTTTCTATGGTTTGGTTAGCCTTGTTTGGCAATCCTGAAATGATTTCGGAATCCTTAACTGGAAACACAGTAGAAGACACTTCATCATATTGACGGATCCATATCGGAAGAATGCCAGTTTTATGATTTTCATTCATATTATGTAACTCTAATGGTCGGTCCATTTTTCTGTGCTGCAAATTTGAAATAGATGCTGTTGTATTTGTATGTTCTGGTGGAATATTTGTAGTTACGTTAATATCACTGGAAGTTGCATCATTTTCATCATTTCCAGGATCAGTGCTTCTGTTGCTTTCAGGAATAATTCCTCTTGTTCTTCCATGGATTCCAGTAAATGATTCATTCAAAATATTCAGAATGTTTTCACTGGAACTTTCTACTAATAGTTTAGCACCATTTACTTCAAATTTTTCTCCTTCTGGAAAATTGTCCGAATTGTGACTGATAATTCCAAAATTTGCTGACTCCAGAATTCGAGCTGCCAGAATAGATTCCAATGAAAGCAAAAGGATCGCAATTAGACGGGTTTGTCGAGCCATGTTGCCGGATGGGCGCATTACATTCTAAATGAAAGCGAGTTTTAGTGACGGAAACTGGGCCAATATTCGTCTGACCGAGAAAATTTTAAAAGTCAGGTTTACCGCGTCTTCGGAAACGATTTTCTTCCGCCAAGTTTCCGCCAAGTTTCACCGGCTTGACAGGTGAGTGGCTGCGGTTCTGTGACATTTGCGGACATTTCCGTAAACTGACATTATCACGTGTGCTTCAGGTTATAATATGACAGACGATTTCAGTGTGGAAATTTAGCTATACAAAGAAGGAGAGTGGACACAGTAAATGATGTATTCCATTTTTTCCCTGGATATTTTGTTGAGTAATAGATGCAATTATATTCAGAGTATTATTTTATTCATTTATTTTGAATTATTTTCTCCGATTCATCGAAATTTAGTTTTTTACATATTTTGTTTTAAATATTAAAATTCCAAGTTCTTTTATCTCTGTTTATTCATTAATTTTTTCCCCTTCAATTAGAAAAGAATAATAATATTATCTTAAGGAATAGGAAATCATGATGTGTTTGATAAAGAATTTATTTTATAAGTGCCTAATTTTCCATCAATAATTTTTTAAATTTTTACACTGTTATATAATTTTCTCTCCAATATATTAACGTTCATACAAGCTCTCATCTCTTAAAAAATTTTGAATTCTCGTATAATTTTTGAGCAATTAAGTGATAATTTAAATATTACTAATGGATAAATTGTTCATAATTACACATTTTTATTTCGGCTAAAGCAAAATTCACTTTATTATGATTCGAATAACATATTGTAAATTAAAACTTAACTTATATCATGGTATGGATAGATATTACTTTTCTTGTTCACATTATGTGTTTTACAAAACAAATCCATACCTTTGGTGAACAAGAACTCATTTTATTTAGGCCAAACTTACTCCTATATAAACAAAAATATGTTCAATTTGTCTCTTTTGCAAATCATATTCCGCTTGCAAAGTATAGTTGTAGAAATATAGAATTTCATTAATTTTTGAAAAAAGAATAAGGAAATTATCTTTGTAATGTATTATAGTAATGTCTAGTACTTTCATTTCAAGAAATATGCTATTTTGCTTTACGCGTCTGTGATCTGTTTATTCAATTTGGTTGAATAATCACAAAGTAGGTCTCACAGAGTTTTCACAGCTTAAAAATTTATTATGAATTATTATACTTATTGCACTAATTAGAAGAATAATTCTAATTCGAACCTTTATTTCCATTTTGGAAATGAAGATGAGAAGAACGTTTTTCAATCACACTATAAAATTGAAAACTTATATATCAACATATGAAGATTCTTCCTACGTCATTTGAATCGTTCAGGAACAAACTTAATAAGCGATATTTTGAAACTTTTACGTTTAAATTCAGCTCATTTTTAACTGGTTAAATCAGCAATATTTATTTTAGAAGTTGAAAGGGAAATAATTCGTATAAAATATCGATAATAATCCGAAAAAGAAAAAAAAAATGCATGCTTTGAAGAAACTTAGTATTGAATTACAAAAGAAGAAATTTATACAACAAAACAGGTTGAACTTAGATTGAAATGCGATAAACTTGTTTTGAAAGACGCCGAGTTTGAATTTCAGAAGATAAATTTGAAATACAAAGCATACAAAATATACAACTTTGTCTCATACATATGTATTTGTTGTTACTTATGCCACCTGATCGACAGTTCCCTCAGATCAAGACACACTAAATTCATTGTACCAAGGGGCTAGCTGTACGCCTGTCGTTACCCGTAGCTTTGAGCACCATGCACCTGACAGTACAATTTGGTTCTGTTCAACCCCAATTTTGAGGGAGAACAGCTTGGAGGTGGTCAGGGGTCTCCTTAACTCTCTAACCCTTCCCCTTCCACCAACCTCATAAGAGGACTTGTGGCTCAACGGCTATTTAGGTACCCCCCTGTCGCAAAGGCACTATACATTTACAAACGTCCATGCCTTCTCCGGGATTCGAACCCGGGTTTTACGGCATAGCAGTTAGTGTCACTACCCACCGGATAGGCGACTATGTTATCATCGTAAATGTTATAAATGAGTAAAGGTGAAGAATAATTCCGAAATTGCATATCAGAGTATTCCAGATAGGGGAAAATGTTATTTATATATATATATATATATTATACACGTATGTGTGTGTTCAGTTCAACTCTTAAGGATTATGAATTGATATATACATGAGTTGATAAAAAATATTTCTTCACATACGCAAAATTTATCCCACTGAAAACATAACTATCGCAATAAAAGTAAAATGATTCACGTGACACACTTAGGAAGTCGTCACCTTGTAACAATTTCGAAATAATAATTGCTTTCGATCGGAAATTATTTTAAAAACGAGTATTACGAAAGTACATGTTTTTTGGTTTATCAGAAGGGGTGTCAGTTTTAAAACGAAAAAATATTTTCACGCTTTTAAACAATGAAGTTATCTATTCCATAAGTATGTGCATGTATGTCAATGTCCACTCACTTTATTTTTTAAAGTTTTTATTTTATTTTAACTAAAGACACATTTTTTGCTGAAAATTATTATCTTCATCTATTCTCAAAATGATTGAAATTGCAATATGACGAACTTCGAAGCTTTTCACAATAACAATAATTAAAATTCTTTCATGTGTCTATTGTTCTCTAAGTGGTATTATTAAAATGAAAAACATCTTTATGACAACCATTTCTGAATTTGAATAAATGAATGAAACAATTCAAATTAAGGGGAGCAAAAAACGAAAGATGGGTGCATAAATCGAATCTAAAATATTTTTATCTATGTAAAGCCTTTTTCTCAAAAATTTTCAAAATATTTTTCATATAAACAATAGATTTATTGAAAATTAACTATCTGTAAAGAACTCTTAGAAATTAGTATTTAATGAACACATAAAAAAATAAATATATTCAACAGAGAGTTCTCCTCAAGTCTAATTTGATATCAGTAAAATTTACTGGGAATCAGTTTAATAATATTTTATTTTATTTTTGCTAAGGAAAACCTCCTTTCAACTTTGGCTGAAACATTGATATCTTACATTTTATATATTATTCACATAGTACAATATTTTATATTCATATAGTTCGCTACTTTATCTTTCACCTAGTTTTGTTATTTTAATAATAATTTTTAATATAAAGTTATTGTACCACTCTCAACGTATGATCATTTAATCATTCACACAGCACATTATTCTATAATACACTGAAATGTTTCGTCATTTTTTTCAAGTAAATTGCTTAAAAGGACTTACAGCTTTACTAGTCATGTTCATTAAAAGAATTTCATCTTCACGTGATATACAACGTTTAACACAAGACAGAAATGTCTTATAGCAATATTGTAATCAAAAACAACAGCTGTGTATTATGCAAGTAGTTAACGAGAAAAAAGTATAGTAGAATAGTCAAACTATTGAAAATAAATTAATATTGGTAGCAGGGACATCTTAAGACATTGGCCAACTGGGCTCGGTCTCTATCCGGCCTTAATAAGATCCTGATTCGAATAATTTTAATCGTTAAATGCTATTATCGGACGTATTCTCCAAAAAACAGGGAATTTTATGCTATATACCAACTAGCAACAATGGCAGGAGGACATTATTATGCATATCCGTGCCTATGCTATGATGTTGTTGTTGTTGTTTCTATTGTCAGATTGAGGCTCACGAAATTCATCGTGGCAAGGGGTGAGCTTAGCTTTTTAGCTTTTGAGCATCATGCAGGTGACAGTACGATTTGGCTCGGTTCATACACGATAGATGGCGACACTATCTATCTCCTCCTCCACAATTTAGGCTGGAGGGGAAGGGAAATTATTTTCCAGCCCCCTGCACCCGTGGTTTCTGCCGCGACCGTCCACAAGACTTTCGAACCCACTGATTTAACGACCCCATACTCCGTGTGTACTCGGAGGGCATTCGGTGGCATTGCGCATCAAACCCAGGCCTTTCGGTCTGGAATCCGATGCTCTAACCACTAGGCTACCCATGGTATACGTGATTCATTACTCATTTAGTTGAAAGGGTCAATCGGTCGAATCAGCTTGTGCTTAGGTTTGTGAGAAACATTTATTTGTTTCATATTACCATTTGTAGAAGTATTTGACAATATATACTATATGCTTACTACTATACAGGGTAGAAGCAAATTCATGGTACAAACTTAAAGGGTATATACAGGGCACTATAACAATCATTTATTGCATAGGAATGTGTTGGACGCAAATGACGAGGCGTGGATCAAACAGGAGAAATAAAAGAAAATAGAAATGGAGTAATCGGTTGCTTGCGTTGCCAATAGGGGGCAGTAGATGTCCAGCAGCCATTCTGCATGATACATCGCTGTAAGAGAAAGCGCCATTCGCAATTGTGATGACGTCTATGATGGAAGACTTTACGTATGACGAAAAAGCAAAAAGGCATTATATACACGACCGTTTGAATGGTAATGGCAAAGCTGCGATTCGAATGTATCACACACGGTTTCCTGATCAACGAATGCTGGATCATAGAATTTTTCAGCGATGGGCGCACTTACATAAATGCACGTTTGGGGCGCAATGGATTGGGCGTCGTGGACCAGTTTTTGGCCCTCCCGATTTATGGAGCCTCGATTGCTTTTTATGGAGACATCAAAAGAATCTTGTTTATGATACTCCACTTGAGTCAGATGAGGATCTCGTTGCTCGAATATCCGATGCGGATGCACGTGTGCGTGAAATACCTGACATCCTTCAACGGGTACACTAATCACTCCACCGACTCTGCTAAGCATGTATTGCCACTGGTGGCCGCAATGGACTAAATTCATGTGACGTCATAATCACATAATTTTAAACCACGTGTTTTTAACCAATCAAGTTCAAAAACACATGTGACGTCATAGTCACGATAAATGCAATTATCTATTTTCAGCTAATCAGCTCATGCACTTCGTTGTCGCCAAATTACGCTTTTTACGGAAACTTTTTTAAACAAAAATTAATGTTTGTGTCACTTTATTTAAAAGTACATTTATAAAACAAGACTTTTTTTTCTTTAATATTAAAATCTTTTTGCAGAAATTTCTTTGTATAACTCTTGAGCATCTTTACCCAATTATGCAATTTGAAATTTTACCTAAGTTTTACAAATAGAATAAAAAGTACGAGCTAGTTTATTGTCCGTTTTGAATTCAATGTAGAACATGTGTGAATATTATCATGTGACCGTCAAGAATTTAGTCCATTTTAAACAGTTATTGTAAACATTACACTTGTCAACGACGCTTTGAATAAACACTGTCCTTCCTTTCGTCTCTCCTTTTTTTTTTGTGTTTGTGCCTCACCATGTCACTTGCGCCCATACATTCCTATACAATAAATGATTGTTACATGAATTCGGGACCACCCTGTATAAGCAATATATGCTTACTACTTAAAATGATCGCTATTTTTGCATAAAGGCCCCGGGTCACAAGGATTCTCAAGACGTTACTGATTATGAGCGTTAAAACAAAAATTCAATCAAGATACAGCTGAAGTTTACTTACTTTTTTCTAAATTTCGTCGACTTGTTTGACAAAAATATAAAGAGCTCGGCTCCCTGTTCAAATGAATTCATTCTCACTAACACCATTCTTTATACATATGGGATTATGTACATATATAAAAAGAATAAATTTAGGATAATATTGGATAGTGTCAGAAGCAATTAACACATAACAGGAAATGTAATTCAGTAATATACGTGCTTCTTTTTTTAGTTCTTTAAACCAGTGCTTCTCAAACTTCCAATAATTGCTACCCAATTTTCACTCATAATTTTCATCGCCCCCCCATACAATATAACATTGTGTTGAATACAATAATAATGTACTTTGGAGCTAAAGCTACAATACGACTATAATTATAAACTGTACAAATTATCAAGATAAGTATTAAATTTTGTTTAAGAAAAGCCCACAGAAGGTACTAATAATTATTAAATTTGTTTTTAATTTAGTATTGATATGATAATTATCAGAAACATTGTGCAATACAAATACATTTACAAGTATATTATATCAGTGTAAATGTATATTTAATTTTTATTATGTCAGAATGTATTTTGTTTTTTGCTTCCTTTCTGTAAATTAATACTTATATATATATATATATATAAATCTTTTATTTTCAAATTTTCAATATGCTCGCGCCCCCCACATAGGGATATCCCGCCTCACAGTTTGAGAAACGCTGCTTTAAACAATTCTAGATAAAAAAAAAATTTATTTTATAGTGTAATCGTATTTAATACATTACATAAATACATTAATTAATACATTACATTACACATTTCATAGAAGATTTTATTATTTGAAATTGAGTATTCCCTAATTGGTTTCCATTTTTAGACAAAGGCTGATTTTTAGATGAGAGGGTTTTTGAAATAAAATTCTTCAATATCATTTTCTGTTTATTGGAATCAATACCAGAGGAAAAAATCGCCAATTCTGGCGGCCGTATTCTACCTCACGGCGACGGAAGTAAGTTCCAAACACGTGGTCGCAGAAGCCGTGTTGTCAAGATCGACTAAACACGTGTTTCGCCGTTTAATGAGGCGAGGAAGTGAATTGGTTAGTGGTCAAGAAAAAAAAACCAAAAAAATTCTTATGAAACATGATGAAATCCTCAGTGGGATATTAAACAAAAGTAAAAACGTCCCGATTTCCTAACTTCAATATTGTTATTATTATTTGCTGAATAGAGAAGTCTAGGTCAAGAAGATAAAGTGAATCTTAAAGGAAGTTCTCTAGTAAGGCCAAATCTGCTTTATATGTCCTAAGGTGTTCTTTCCTTTTTCTTTGATTTCTTTATCTGAATGTCTATTTTATTTTAAATAATTCCTCGTTTATCTCTCTTTTTTTCCTTTTTTTATGATGTAAGAATTTCTTTTGTTAAATGTGATGGATCGAACTGCTTTAACTTGATCTACAGATTACATATTTGTGATTTTTCTGATAAACTTATTCAAACAGACATGTATACGAAGAAAACCAATATTTAAGTGCAGGTTAGCGTTAAGAAATGCAATACAAAGGAAATGTAATTGTATGAACTGGGGCAGCCGCACTTTAGTAAAAGTAAATAGGAATAATCTTACAGAGTATGGGAATACTCTATAAGAATGTTCTGAAAAAACGTATATATTGGAAAAATTGAAACAGAACACGCGTCATTTCTATGTTAAAAGCTGTAAGTATTAATGGCATTTGCAAGATTTTCACGTATTCGCCAATTTTTTCTCCCCAAAACTCCGAGATTCCACGATAAAAATAGTTATCTTTTTGGAATTCTGGTGTACATCGAACAAATTTACTTATGTTTATTAAGTATTAAATTCAAATTAAACCTCTCTCTCTCTCTCTCCCCTCAATCACTCTCTCTTACACTCCCTCATTTACTCTCTCTCTCTCTAGTCTCTCTCTAGCTTCTCTCTAGCCTTTCTCTCTAGTCTCTCTCTCTCTAGTCTCTCTCTAGCCTCTCTCTATATCTAGCCTCTCTCTATATCTATCTTTTTATATCTAGCTTCTCTCTAGCCTTTCTCTCTCTAGCCTCTATATCTAGCTCTCTCTAGTCTCTGTCTGTATATATATATAGCGAGAGAGAGGAAAGTCGGGTATTAAGGAATACCAATTACATTTCTAAAAATAACTTTACTGTGGTTTTTAATTAAATTCTCCAACCTCATTATGGATATATACTATAAACGAATGTAAGGAGCTAGACTTGCCAAAAAACTAATATTTATTTTGTTGTTAAAATAAAGTTTATTTTTTACAGAAAAGGATAAATGAAGAGTATTATAGGATAGTCAGGTAATATAGAATCGAAGGTTTAAACTATTGGAAAACTAATTAAGACTTCATAAAACGTAGTTATTTTTATTTATAAGAGCCACATTTTTTAAAAATACGTTAAAGTCATTTGTGTTTCAAGTCTATTTACAAAAATCAATAATATAATCTTTCTCTTCTCCAATACATTCAAGAAAAGCCCACAGAAAACAGTGAAGCATTTAATCCAATTTTCATCTCTAGTAAGTTTAGGTCTATAAGGTCGGTTTAAGTTTGAATTCTGAACAAAGGGTCTTTGAATGTTGTTTTGGAGCCTCTGCTTCTTTCTTTTGTCCTTTTTTTTTTAGTTTGTCCTCTAACGTTTTTTTATATAGGGAATACGTTAGAATAGAAGAAGCACAGCTTTCCTGCCTGTGTATGACTTCTGCCTTTCTAGCGTTGGTAGTAATATCTCTACGGATAGGAAAAAATTCGTTGGCTATAACGAAACAAGGATAATCATTTCAGGGCTCTTGGAAGAATAGGGCTGAGGTGAATCAGAGTTTGAAGATGAATGTGGAACATAGTCATTTGGATTGAGACCTAGGAGCAGTGAGTGTAGGAACAATAAAATCTTCACTGCTCGCTTCGCATTTCGGTTGACATACAGACTGAATACCAGTCGCTTTGATGCCGTTTACTACTATGCCCTAGTCTGGACTTTGTATAATTTTCAAATAACAGAAAAATTACCGTAATTATGCAAATCTAAGCAACACTATTTTTTTCAGTGTTAATGTTACTTCGGGCCGCGGCTTAAAATCGAAGGCAAAACATCTATTGTAGGGTGGAAATTGAGTTTCTGCCAGTTTCAAAAGGAAAAATGTAACCATCCATTATGGCCACTTGTATCGGTGATTTATACCATCCCGCAGTTTATCTCCAGTATTTAGTCAATCCAGTATCTCCGGTATTCAGTCATCATTGTCTGCTCGTATTTACAATTTTTTTTTTCGTATACGCTTTTTTTAATCACCTAAACATAAAAGATATCGGTAATAGCATCAAGAGATGAGTTAACTATGACGCAAGTATGAAATAGGAGGCAATTTTACATGCCGAAAAAAAAACGGAAATAGAGCAGCGGTCACAGAAAATTTGATTTTTCATTAACCATTGTTGCGTATTTTTCTTGATTTTCATTTATTTTATGTGTAAGCAAACTAAAACAAAACATTTACATACTTATATTTACTCTTAGCAACCTTATGGTCTTGTAAGGTTTAAATACTTTCAGGAATCTCCTGTATAGAAAAAACAAAAACTATATTTTTGTGAAATGCATATTGAAAAGCACTTTTATATATTCTCCATTTTTTTAATTTTGTTTTCTGTTTTATATTATCCAACAAAAAGTATTCTTTTTCATTAAAAACTGCAGCTATTCGAATAAAGGAATGGCTTTTTTTTTTCTTGTATGGACTGATATCTTCCGCAGTTTTTGTTTAGTTTTGCTATCTGAATGCAAACTCTTAAAATAAACGAGAAATCATTTACGCAAAATATAATACTATTTTTTATTTAAAAAATCAATATATTTTCTTAAACATTATAACATTCCAAACTCATAATAAATTCATAATTTAATAAGCGTAATATAGATAAAATTATTTTTCTTCCCGTAAAAGGAAGAGATTAAAACTTAATCATACAAAGCAAGGCAATAGAAGATTAATGGACAGACTGCTAAATCAGCCGCTCTGTTATTGGTGGTAATAGTTAACAATCCAGAGACCATGATTCATATTTTTTTCTTCAAAAATGTAATGGTGTATTATAAATAGTTATGTAAGATAAAAATTTTAAATATTAAAGAAATTTTATGAAATTTTTTTGTTACAGGCTGTAACGTCGGCTTGGTCTCAAACCTATTACGTAGCCTGCGAGCCGCAAATTTGATATTCTTAGCCTATAACACAAACCATTTAAGCTTACAGAGTGAGTGAGTGAGTGATTTTGGGGTTTAATTGGCGCAAGAGCCGATTTCGGCTATACTGCGCCAAACATTTGTTTTAATATCTGTGGTCTAGACGGGAAGAGAAAGAAAGAATAAATTGAATGACAAGAAAGAGGGTCGAAAATAGAGAAGGATCACTAGGGTACCCCGGGTTCGTGAAGCCCGTGTTTACCAAAGACAGTAAACCCCGTGGGAAAAGGTAAAGATCACTAGGGCACCTCGGGATTGTGACACCCGTACTCACCTAAAGAAGGTGAGCCCCCTGAGGGGTTTGAGCTTACAGAAATTGCAGATGCTTTTAAATACTTTTTAAATATATTTCCGCATATCTTTTTAAGTGTTTGAGATGTTTCGAAGTTCGACCTACTCATGTAATTTGAGACACTGAAATGGTTTCAGAATTTTGGAAACTGTTCACCTTATTTGACATACCTTGTGTGTGTGTGTGCGTGCGTGTGTGACTGAAATGTCACATAAGAACCCCTAAAATTATCCTAATTTTCAGAATACGAAGTTTTTCTTATTATATTCAAAGAGTGATTGACCTTGCTATGTTAACCATTAAGAAATATATTGACCTATGAAATAGTAGTACACAACATAAATTTACTATTAACTTAAATGTCTTCAAATAAACATTTGAATTCTGCATTATACAGTATGGTGATGAGTGTAAATTCTGATATTTTACCTCATTTGATTTTTCATAGTAGGACTAAAATAAATAAAAAATTGCTAATTTTGAATGAAGTCGCATCTGAGAAGCACATAGAGTAATGGTGGTAGATTAGAACACACACAGAAACAGAGTCAAGCTTCAAGGATGTTTCTAACCTCCACGTCTCAGGTAAAAATGTATAGTGTTCTTTCTATTTCAACTTAGGACTACTTCCTTTATTTGGCAGGATACGCGTTTTTGCATGATTTGATTTAATATGAATTAGAAAAGAAACTCAATTCCCTTTTTGCACGACTTTGTTTAATACGATCGACACAAATTTAAAGAAGAAAATCTGTATAACCGCTCTGTATTTTATAGCTTCATTGTGAAATTTTGTCTAATTTGCAAGTATCAAGATATTAAGACCACAATACCAATTACGACGAGTACAGTGCGTGAAAGAATATCAAAACTCGGTGCAGTTAAATCATTCTACATAATGTGAGCATTCTAAATTTTTGGACAAATTGAACTATGAAACATTAGCAGTCCTTTATATGTGGAAGAAATTTTCAATTATGGATTCAGTCTATGATATTGAATTAGTTCTAGCTGAATTAAGACCAACTTTGAATTCATATTGGAAAATATATTTGGCAATAATGTGTTAAAAAAACAAAGATCCTTTCCTTTCTATTATGACCAAATTATCCTACATCCTAACACTGGCACATGTAATTAGTGGCGAATTGTTTGTAGCAAGGCCTTAAGCGGAGATGAAATAATAGAGGTTGTTCTTATCCCAGACTCCTGATCCCAAAAAACACAGAGATAAAGACGAATAAATTCTATTGTAAATGCAGATTAAATTAAAGAAGATCTTGAATGGGGTACATTGCATAATCATTTTGTAAAACAGGATCCTAATGGAAAACGAGCTAGAAAATGTGATCTGTTATTAATGTCTTGTTACAGGAATTATACAATGATCTAGTTGAAACACAACGATTCATTGTTGAATTCATTCTGAAGTCCACAAAAGAATCAGCCACATAGGAGGCTAGTTCAAATTCTATTCAAGATATAGCAGAAAGAATTTCACCCCTGAAGTACGAAGACGATAAATAAGACAATTTTAGTGGTACAATAATATTGCAATATTACTCAAATGAATGCGTGTATTGTCAGAAAATAATAACGAATAAAATATGTTTATATTAACTCTTCATCTACCGACTGTACTTATAAGTACCACTCGTTTTAAAATTACATAGATTAATCATTTTTACGAATACTGACAATACTTAAGAGAATATTCTTTTAAATACTCTTCCAAGATATATACCAGCACGGGTTCTGTGATGAGTATTTTAGTGGGGAAGGCGAATATTGTTTTATAGCAGAAATTGCGTTTTCAGCTGACATTTCGATCGGATTGCGAAGATTGTCATTTTTATTCCGAAAGAGTAATTAATGTCAAAAGGTAAAAGTCTTATTTTTTTATGTTAATGAAGATCTTAGAAAACGATTTGATTATTTATTTTAACTGAACAATGTATCTAATTAATTTTACAGTTGAATATCTTTAATTAATTAGCTCTAACGGATTAAATTTTCCAAAGTTGAGTATTTTGCTGACGTATATCCCTTAATTTTCAATGAAGAGATTAAAAAAAAATATTGCATGAAAAAAACTGCAGTAAATCATGATGCGGTAGATAAAGGGTTAACTCATTATTATTTTGCTTAATGTTTGTGTTCAGAATTTTTTAAAAAATAATTTATTTGCAAAAACTCCTCATGCTCCACATTGCATAACATGAGGCTTACAGACGTAAGTGTAACAACATTATAAAATAATAATAAAAGTAATAATAATTAAGAAAATAAACATAATTAAGAAAAAAACATAAAATAGTTAAAATAAATAAAGGAAGGGAGGAAATATACAAATATAAAGAAAGGAAGGTATTTATAAAATTTTAAAAATCTATACAATAAACATATTTCTCAAGACATTAAGGCCAGGAAATACCTAAGCGTTTCAACTCCTTTTTAAAATGTTCTCTTTTACAAAAAATATAGATTACAATGCAATACATTTTCTGCGGTTTCAGCGTCCAACCACAAGAACAAATATCATTACCAATTAAGTTAAACCTAGATAAATAGCTCTTAAAATTTCCATGTCCTGTTCCAATCTGGGATAACTTAAAATCAGTAACCAATTTCTTACATTTTAGCCGACATATTTTTTTCCGTGAGAAAAGGAATTTATTTTTGTATGATACCATCTACACAAACACAATCTTTATGAAATAAAATGTTTAAGATCCAAGTTCCATGGTTTGTTGTATTATTTTCGATGATTTTTTTAGTATTGGAGCCAATCCTCTATTTTTCCAAAAGCCACGGTAGCCTAGTGGTCATGGAGACGAACTCGTGGCCGGTGTGTTATGAGTTCGAGTCCTAGTGCCACTGAAGATCCTCCGTGTAGAGAAGTCGATCCACGTATTTGTCAAGGACCAAAGTTTTCCCGTTGGCATAGTCTGGTAATTTGGAGGTGGTGTTCCAGCTCAGGTGTTGTACTCGTCACTTGACCATGATTCAAAATCCGCCACCTGTAGCTCATGTGTTGCTCTATTGTGTGACGTTAACAAGCACTCACTCATTGGGAGCGTATATATCGTGTAAAAACAGAATTAAGTACATACAGGTAATTATAAAAATAATAGAAACACTTGTGAATAAAATCGACATTTTTTAATGCGCTTCGTAATCATTCAGGTATAATAAAAGTTACTAAGGTTTTTTTTTATAAATAGAAATGCATATATTCTGGTAGTATGTGGTAGTTTTATTGAAGTTCTGTAAATCTTGGATTTTTTTTCCAAAAGCGTAAAATATCGGACCTCTCAGATTTTCAAAGAGGTCAAATTGTAGAAGCCCGTCTAGCTGTAGCAAGTGTGACTGAAACATCTCAATTTTTAGGCGTTTCTAAAGGTATGGTGTCTAAAGTCAGGGCACACACAGCGCGGCAGCCGCCCATCCGGTATAGTGGTCAGTGAAGCTGACTGCGGTGCCACAGGGACTGGGTTCGAATCCCGGAGAAGGCATGGATGTTTGTGTTGTAATCCTTTCTTCTGTCTGTGTTGTTTACCCCCGTGTTATACGTTCGGTGGTGCACGGGGTTTATAAATGTTAAAAAAAAAAAAAAACACACAGCGCGGCAAGACCAGCTCGGCAAAGCAAACTAGCGGACGGAAATAGAAGCTCAGGGGAAAAGACCGACGAGTACAAAAGCGGATTGCAGTGTCTAAAAAGTGAACAACTGCATCAAAAGTTACCTCAGAACTCAATCAGCATCTGGATTTCCAGTTTCAATTATTACAGTTAGAAGGTACCTTCATAAACAGAACATTTAAGGTAGAGTAGCAATTTACAAGCCACTTGTCACATATGGTAATGCCGAACGTCGTCTACAGTGATGTCACATTCACAAAACCTGATCGATTGGTAAGTGGGAAAAAATTAATATGGGCTGACGAATCATCTTTCACAGTTTTCCTAACAACAGGATGGATGCACGTTTGGAGGACACCTGCACAAATGTACGGTCGCGATGTCTCCAACTGTGATAAACTATCAAGCATGATGATTATCTGTTCTTGGTATAGGCAGCAGATACTGTGGTTTTCTTCTGGACCAATCATAACCCTGAATGAGTGAATATTAACGTCGCATTGTTCAGCTACTCGAGGGCTTTTGGCGACGGACCGCGTATTTTTGAACCATGTCAAGTGACGTGGACAACACCTGAGCTGGCACCC
>BMAO01024178.1:0-20469 GCA_019973975.1 Trichonephila clavata
CCTTTCAAAAATTTTATTTTGCAGACTTTTTTCCAACTAATTTTAACTGGAATACTATTTTGTTCCTATTTCTGCAATTTTGCAAAATCAATGATTCATTTTAAACTGTTAGATATTTTACATATAAAACTATATAATTTTAAATTATTGAATTGATGAATTGAAACAATATTATGTTACTTTTTCATCTTAATAAATCCATTGCTAAAGTATTAAAATATCTCCTTAAATTTAGTTGTATGCCATAATGCTGCGAATTAAATTGTCAAATTAAAGTACTTTAGTTAGAAACAAAACACATTAACATTAAATTATGACGTAAATCTGCAATTAGTTCAACGAACTACACGAAAGAAAAGCACGGAATCATATTTACTTATAAAACTACACTAAAGTACTGTATAGAATATATAGTAAAATTCGTGACAAGGAACACTTTAATCTTTTGAACAATATATTAAGTAAATTTCAGTAAGCAGTTCACATTAGTTCATAATTCAGCTACAGATGTTCGAGCTTAGCTGAGACTTTACTAACGAAGACAACTTCACTGGAAACATTATTTAATCTGAGTCAATGTTAATGCAATTGCATTACAAGCCTGTATTAAGCACAATCGCTCAAATTCTCAACACTCAGCGTAAAGATCGCTGTTACGTCACACCATTAGTCCAGAGGCAACAGCGACAAACATTCGAATTGGAGAACGTTCTATTTAATTACGGCGAAAACGGGTTACAACAGAAATGGAAGTTTCGAACACCACCTGGTGGGTTGTTGGACACGAAATAGTTGTTCCGGTTGTTGTAAATCAGTGGAAATGTTCTAATTATATTCCTCATTCACTTTACTGCTTTGGTCAGAAAATCGAAAAGGGACGCTCTTGTACTAAGAATGGTAATTTGTAAACGCTGGACAATGGAAGGCACAGATTACAAAGAGATTATTTCAACTGATTTGAACAAGAAATCTAAGGATAACATAATTACTTAGGCAAGGATGTAGATTTTAACTCTCTAACTTTAATATTATTTTGATATATAACTCTCTGTTAAGTCATTGATGCTATACAAGGGTATATAGAATTTATTTAACTGATGATAAACATAAATTTAAACAATACTTCCATTTTTACATTTGAATTACTCAGTATTTTATTTTTCACAAAATATTAGATAACTTTCTATTTTAATTAGCTTGTATCATTTTATTTCCAGATTGACAGGAAAATGTTACTATTATTATTATTATATAGACCAGTTTAACCAAGTAAAAAGAGGTCGCCACATACTGCCACATTTATAATTATTATGTTTGAAGGAACGGGAATGAATTTCAGGTATTGACAGCATATCGTGGCATTTGGCAACGTCTTTTTATGTGATAAAATTGGTTGTTGCTATAACAAAGACTCAATATGGATCCTTTCATATGATTGACGTGGCTTGAGCGATAAGTGGCCGATTTTAAATTTTTTTTCGATCCCAATGCAGTGACATATGATTAGGTATTAGTTCACCGTATGTTTCCCGGAAACTCTCTTCCAAATGAATGAACTTCATTACACATTACAAGTTTCTATTTTCCTCACTCTGAGGCTGGCTTCCAATGTACGGCCTCCTGAAACCAAAAAATTCACCACTAACAGATGTAATTTACAACACTACGTACATAAGGATCAATTAATACACAAAATAAATTTCATCCGGATATCTTGGTGATATTTCTCAGTACTAATTAAAGTTATATGATGTTCCGATTAATATTTCATACTACAGTCGAATACTTTATGTCAGTGCTTCTCAAACTTTCACTTTTGGCGACCTAATTTTCAATCATAATTTGTATCGCTTATACAAAAATAATGTATTGAATTCAATAACATGCATTTGGTGCTAAAGCTACAATACGAACTTAATTATAAACCAAACAAATTAAAAATATAAGTAATAAATTTTGTAATTGTTACTTTTAAATAATATGTATTTTAAGCAAATTACTTTTAAGTAATAAGATAGTTATTGTGTTATTTTTTTTCCTTTCGCTAATTTTTAAATTGGAGCAGATTCCAAAGTGATATTAAAAAAAATATATATATTTCCTCTATCATCCATTTCTAAATGAAGAAATATCATTAGAAAAATAATATATGGTCTATGTTGTTCTATATCATATCCAGCACATCTAGCATTCTCGCGAACGTCTGCATTAGCTAGGGCAAATAACTTATCGGACGTCTCAGGAAACATGTAAAAATGCTGTACCTCGTAGAATTCAAGTTATTCTTGGTCGAGTCGATACTTCTATAGCTATCGAATCTAACGTACATTTTAAAATTTGCGCTTTTGTTGCAATTCACTGTATTTAGTATTTATGGCAGTAGATTAACAAAAACATGGATAAATTTTCAAGTCATAAGTGAACATTCGACGATTATAAAGCATCAACAAGTGCACAGACGAGCATAGTTCCGAAAATTAAATCAATTAAGTATTCCCAAAAATATTTAAATTTTCGATTTACCACTACTGGAGTAAATGGAGAAGAAAAGCCCCTGTGAGTTATTTGTTCAAAAATATATTGGTAGAGCAAATAGTATGTAATAAACTTAACCTAATAAACTTAAAATACCTTAGGAAACGCTTCATGGTGAGTACATTAACAAGCCTCGAGAGTTCTTTGAATTAAAATTAAAATCATATGAAAAACAAAACGCATTTAAAAAAAATGTTTTTGTGAATGAAAAAGCTTTACTTGCATCTTACTAAGTATAATACAAAATAGACAGATGTAAAAAGCCTCACACTACTGGCGAAGAGAGCTTATTTTGCCAGAAGCAATTGAGATCTTAGAAACCAAGTTTGGAGACAATTGTGCCACAGTTGCAGTCTATGGACTGTAACTCTTTGGTAAAATCAACTGTAATTTTTTTTAAGCCTCAGAGAATTTGTATTTATAATTATTGTTAAATGATGAAAAATTCCGATGAAGAATAATTGTGTTATTTTTTTTTTTAATATTTAAAGCGAGGAGAGACTTCAAAATGTTTTAACAAGGGAGCAGCTGCAAACTCGATACTAACGTTAATGGTCCCACGGGGTAACTAAGTCACCTCAATCTTTTTTTTTTTTTTTTTTTGTAATTATTTTTATTGCACAGATAAAAATTACAGTTCTAGTGAATTATTTAACTAAGAGGAATTATACTTACCTACTTTCAATAACTTTTTAATTTTTCTTTGATAACTTGGAAAAATCCAATAAAACTGAACAAAACCTTAAGATTGTTAAGAAACGTTTGACACTCTCAAAAAGTGGGAAATATATGACAAATACATTTGAGTTCCTCTGGAGATTATCATATAGGAGAACACTGTCAAGGACATTGGTAAAAAAATAAACAGTTTTCCCGGAATGGACGATTTCGTAAGCCTGGGATTACTTTGCGCCTCGCGCGAACACTACCGGGTTAAGAGTGTATTCAATATAAAATATGAATGTTAGTTCGAAAAATAAACTGTGTAAAACCGTTTTTATTATGCTTTATATGTTTCAGTATATTCATGAAAAATAAATCTTAACGAAATAATCCTTCAATCATCTGTGCTTTTCGAAATATCTTGAAACTTTTTCACATGGATTAAAGCACAACAGAAATATATTATTTACAACTTCCCTAAATGACAGTGGTGAATTTTTTTTATCTTCCTACAATTTTTCTCTGAGTCTGGGTTTTTTTCTCTGAAAGAGTAGTATTTGAGATTTAAAAAGAAAACGTAATAAAAAAAATATCTTATAGTAGAATTACAGCAAATCAAACAAAATGTTTTTTTTTTTATTTATTTCGATATAGAATTAAAGATAGCTTGAAGTAGAGATGACGTACTATTGCCAGATGGTTATATCAGTGTAAATGTATATTTTTGATCATGTCGGAAAATATTTTGTTTTGATTCATTCCAGTAAATTAATTTTTTTGGAACTTTTATTTTCGATATGCTCGCGTCCCCCTTGTAGGGTTATCACACCCCCTAGAGGGGCGCGCCTCACAGTTTGAGAAACGCTGCTTTACGTTCTAGTGATATCATGACTATAGTTATCTTAGGTATATAACTATTTTTGTATGCTTTTTTTGTAATATATGTATATATAATATATATATAATATTTAATATATATATATATTATATAATATTCAACAGAATTAAGTATATTAGAGCACATTTTATTTACATAGATATGTATATACGCATTCATGAATTTAATAAAAATCCATGACACAAAAACATATGCAAGAATTTAATGAAATTTAATTCGCAATTTTCAAGTTGTTATTTTTTTGATAATCAAAACATTTATTATTGTGTTGAAAAGTAATCTAAAAGTTTTCTTTGCATTGTCCTTTTTAGCATCGAATTGTTCGATGTCGTACTTTTTGTTACTCATTTCTCCATTGGAATAGACGTCTAAATAACTGCCCATACTTTTAATGATGTTCCTCAATTTGGATGACAAGAGAACAGGGTCCGTATTATTCACTTTATTTTCATCGTCGGAAAATGCATCAATGATACTTTTAGCTTTGCAGATACTCCAAAATGATTTTTTCTGGTATAAATAAAACTATAGATACATTACCATCATCTACTGCAACGAATTCTTCCTATGATACATTAGGACAGTCAAATAATAAAGGTTCGTGTCACAGGCTATTCCGAGGGTATTTCAGAGCCAAGTTAGCGTCCTTTCTAAGTAACCTGGAAAACCACCACTCTTTTATTTCGCCCCTCTTTTAATCTCGCCTGTGGCACTGGTACTTTCCGTATTATGTTCATTCCCAGAAGGGAAATATTTTCGTGCTACTCATTTTTTTCATTTCATTTTAAGAGAAAAAATAGCTTGGAAATGCATTATGTTTGTCGGGACCGTTGCATTATTTCGTCTTATTTTGCCTAAAGTGTTTTCACGTTTAAACATATTTATTTCACTGAATATAATATAATCTTATTAAGAGCAGTCAGTAAAATCTTGAAATGATCGATTTTGAGTTTTTAATATTTCTGAAATCTGTAATTCATAACCTTTCTAGGGATATATAACACATGCCATATTTTCAATTAGAAGTACGTCGAAATGACTTTTAAAAAATCATCAACAGGTGAGTCACGCTCACTTTTGACAGATATTTACCTTTTAAATATCCTGAAGCACAACTGCAATGCCTTCTTTTTATTTATTCACACACAATTAACTCTAGATAACTGTACAATATTAACTGTCAAGACTGGCGGGACTTATAGTCCCATGTGTATTTGTTATTTTTCGTATATTTTTTTAAAAAAATAATAAATGAAATGGAAAACTTTTTTTTTAAAGTAAGATTTTTTAATAAAAATAACTGTTTTTCCACAATTTATATTTTTCAAATTGTGTTTAAAAAATGAAATTGTTCTAAATGTATTGTATGTGAATACACTGGAAGCTTACATTATATATTCCTTTTGTATACTTGTGCATACTGAAGTGATACTTTGGAAACATTGCAAAAACATTTAGCTGAAGAGACATGTCATGACAAATTTGAATAAATTCAATGATAAAAAGAAAAAGTTTTTTTTTTTTGAAAAAAGCTAAATATATTTGAAAAAATATCACTTCAGCATAAATATAAATGTTTCTTTATTGTCCAGACAAGTTTTTAAACTTAAATATTCAAAAGTTTCTGAATGAATGGACCTACAGATATTCAGATGTGCAATACCATTTGTCGTTGGAAGAAGTTGGTTACATACATACAAATACATAAATATCATGTTTAAAAACATAAAAACAGTTTTATTTTGGCTGTTTTAGAAATCATTTGTCCAGTTCTGAGAAACTTTCGAAATTTAAAGGTTTTAGAAACTTATGTATGTATGTGAACACACAAACACTGATAAAAAAACTTTCGAAATGACGTAAAATCATGTTTTCTCAAATGAACACAAAAAACATATAGATAAATTTTCACATTATATTTATGATGATATAGGATCTACTTTGATATTTATAATACATAAATGCTACAAATTCTTCAAGAGATTTTGTGATAATAGATGTAAATTTTACAAAATATCTCGTTAAACAAAAACTGAAAAATGCTATCTATGTATATTCTGAAGATTTTAAAACATTTTTGATGCTTTTTTACTTAAAATATATTGACTTGATGCTAATGTTGAATAAAATGTGGCAAATACATGTTGTAATTCATACTTTTTGGGATAAAGTGACTTCATAAAAAAAAATGCCTTTTTCGCTAAATAAAGTAGTTCAAACAGTTGTGTACCCTTTTCTCAGAATTGATTGAAAGGATCATCATATAAATTTCAGTAAACATAACTGATATGTAACTACATACAGTGGTACCTCGACATACGAGTGCCCCAACATACGAGTTTTTCGAGATACGAGCCGGCGAGCGAGTGATTTTTTTGCTTTGAGTTACGAGCGAAATTTGAGATACGAGTTCGGTTTAGCAGGTCGGCCGGTAGTAGTACGCGACCGCTCGCCACGCGGTCGCGCCCATCACGGTCAGTGAATCAGTTAGCAGCGTGCTTCCGCTGTGATAAGTTGTGTAGTTGTGTTCGCGTTTTGTGTTGCGTTTACATTTACATTTACAGTTGTAGTTCATTTATTTTTATAACCATGGATCGGAAGAAAGTTTGTGAAAAGTCAAGTGCTAAGAAAAAGATGATGAGTTTTGAATTAAAACGTGAAATAATAGAAAAAGATGAGTAAGGTGTTCGAGTTGTTGGTTTCGAGGAGTCAGAGGAGGAGGTTATTTCTACAAGTGAGATAAAGGAGATCTTAGGAATGTGGGAGAGAGTTTCACACTTCGTGGAAAAGAAACACCCAGAAAAAGTTGGAACAGGTCGTGCATCTGATCTTTTTAATGACACTTTCCTAACTCATTTCCGGAACATTCTGAGAGAGAGGAAGAAACAAACCTCCTTGGACATGTTTTTTTCTAAACGGCCTACAGGTGAAAGTGAGAAAAATGTAGCGAAAAAGGCAAATACAAGTGAGGATATATAATTTATTTCTTTACATTCTCTTTTTTGTTTTTGTACAATAAATATTTGTCATTTATAAATACGTTTTTATTATTCAAAACCACGTAAAAAAATAACTGGGGTGACATTTTGGGGGTTGGAACGGATTAATGGTAGATCAATTGTTTTGTATGGGGAAATTTGCTTCGAGATACGAGTAATTCAAGATACGAACAAGGTTGCGGGACGAATTAAACTCGCATGTCGAGGTACCACTGTATACTGAAGTGTGTGGGATTTTCATAATATTCTCAAAATATTTTCGTAGGTGTCACTTATCGTGAAAAAAATGACAATTTTCAAAAAATTCATAATGATACTACTTTGCGTTGCAAGATTTTGAAAATACTTAACAATATATTTGAAATATCTCACTTCAGTATAAATATTAAAGTCTAATTAATATTCAGACAAAATCTTAAGTCTTGATATTTAACAGTTTCTGAGAAAAAGGTGCATAGATGTACGTTATGATATGCTGAAATGTTGATTTTTGTCGTTGCCCAAAATGGTTGTTTTACCCATAAAATTACATAAATTTCATGTTTAAAAAGATAAAAACAGTTTCATTTTGGTTGTTTAAGAAATCATTTGATCAGCTTAACAGTTATTGAGATCTGATACTTTTAAAAATACTGTTTGCATGTGTATATACAAAACATTAATGAAAACTTTCGAGAAATGTCGTATAATCACATATTTCAAAATTCTTACTTTCACATTTTGATACACTTTTACAAGGCATTCATGATGTACTATTCTCAACTTTGATGTTTGCTATTCATCACAGATAAAACTTCTTCAAAAATTGATACAGATTTTGAGAAAACTGATGTAAATATTACAAAACATCTCGTTGAACGAAAACTGAAAAATGCTATGTATGTATTTTCTGGGCAATTTAAGTAAAATAGGAAACAAAAAAGTCATAAAGTAAATATAGGATAAGCTAATGTGTAATAAAAATGGGACCAATACATGTTGTAATTCATAATTTTTGTGATGAAGTGACATTTCATATTAAAAATGCATATATCTCAAAATAATAAATTTCAACTGCGTGTTCCTTTTTCTCAGAATTGACTGATAGGATCCTCATGCAAATTTCATTGAACATTACTGATATGTAACTATATATACTGAAGTGAGTTGTTTTTAATATTCCAAATTATTTTTGTAAAAGTCAGTTGTGAAAAAAAAATGACAATTTTCAAAAAATTCATAATCATACTTTTACGTTGAAGGTTTTTTTAAAAAAAACTAAATATATTTGCAAAAGCTCACTTCAGTATAAATAAAAAAGTCTAATTAATATACAGACAAAATTTTAAGTCTACACATTTAATAGTTTCTGAGAAAAAGGTACATAAAAATGCTCAATTTAACATGGTCGGTATAGGGGGTATCGACTACTCTTAATCGCATACTAGCACGTTATGAAGACAGACCCTTAGAATATTTAACAATTAACTTTGACTAGCTCGTTCTATCAGAGGGGTATAAATTGCAGGAAAAAGGGTAAAACAGAACATTCTTTTTTTAAAATTTAAATCCAAACAGAATCTAAACTTTTATTTTACTCATTAGTTCAGTTACATATAAGCCAAAGGATATATGTATGGTAAACAAAATGTCTTGTCCTTATTATAAACATTCATTACAAAATAACCATATAATATAATAATGTAATAATTTTATCACTGGAAAAGCCAGTTTTGGAAACGTTTTTTGTGTGTGCAGAAGATGACACTAATGCCCCTTCAAGAGTGACTCAGGGGAACATTTGTAAAGAAGAAAAAAAGAGTTCGCCGAAATGGCGTCAATTCAAGAAAAGAGGAATGTGTACTTTGGTTTCACGAAACGATATTGTCCTTTAATGTTTAGCATTGTTGTTGCTACTAATCTCCTGTCTGATTAAGTGAAATCAGACCAGATCAGTGAAACCGTTGACTTTAATGAAGTCCGATACTAGAAGTGGATTATAATGGATATCTTCCCAGTCCAGTCCAAGATGTGCTGAGGTGAAGCCTGTTCTAGATGGCAATTGAGGCAAATAGCAAACCTGTTATTGCCTCCAAACAAGTAAGTCCCTTTTTAAGTGCCCACTGGCAAGTTGGGGCAGACAAGTGTTGGACTGTATGTTACAAGAAATAAAGAAAGTCCTGGTCTTTTGCCCTTATACCATTTATAAAACGGAGTTTTTAACTATTTTTTTTATTTTGGGCCTTTTGCCTTGAGAATAATTCTAAATATACGAGCTCTGAGGCGAAAGGGGAAGGATGGTCTAGTCCCACCTTTGCAAGAGTGTCAGCTAATTCATTTCCGCAGATATGGATAAGTGAAAAGTGTACTTTTTAATGTTTGGAAATATGAGTTCAACTTTTCGTGGGATAGATAAATTGTTTTTTATCTCCTATGTTGCTCCAGTTTTTTAGGTATTGAATTGAACTACGATTGTCAGATTGAATCCAGAGGTTTTCGTAGATACTTTTGCTCATGATTTTCTCTAGTCCCGTGTCAATTGCAAATAATTCGCTTCGGAAAACGGAACATAAATGTGAGTTACGTTGTTTCATGGAACATAACCTTTGTTCTTGTTATGGAAGAAAACCTTAATAAAGCAAAAGCAATGAAGTTATAAAATGAAATGCCTTAAGAAACAGTGCGAAGAAGCTTCTTAGCAGTGGCAGGCTTAGTGTGAGTGAGACAAATATTGAACAAGTTCGGCAATTGTTTTTCAACAGTGTCCTACTAAATCAACTTGTGAAGTATCACGTAAATGTCAAATATCATGATAACAAACAAGTTTGCTAAGAATTCTTCATCAAAGGTTTAGGTCACATGCTTAAAATGTGCAAGACATACCGCAATGTGACATACCGCTTAAATATTCTCTGAGAGAACATGAGGGCACATGTTGAAATTTATTGAGATAAATAGTCTGATAAAAAGTTATAACACAATACTTACAGTATATCTTAATAAATATACAATTATAATAGTTAATAATGATACACATTTAAAACCAGAACAAAAGTTTTGATTTCCCCTATATATATTAAAAGGAAATTAATTTTGAATTACATCCAAATCAATAATGAGCAAACGATACACAAAAATCGTATGACAAATCTTAATTAATAGTGATTTATCGACGTTCACTAAACTATGATACACATAAGCAACTTTTTCACTTTTTTTTATTTAAATTAGGTATGAATTAAATTTGCTTCTGAGAAAAATTAGATTTTACGTAATTCATGGCATTAGTTATCAACACAATTTCATCTGATCGTTAATAATCGTACTAAAGATACATGTGGATATCAAAATAATGGAAACACTTGCCAATAAAAGAGATATTATCGAATGAGCTTCGTAAGCATTAAAATATAATAATAGCTACAAAGAGTTTGTAAAAATATAAATGTATATGTTGTGGTAGTTGTTGGTAACTTTATTGAAGTTCTGTAAGTCTATGAAATTATTCAAAAGCGTAAAATGACGGCTATCTCAAATTTTCAGAGACCAAATTGTAGAACACCGTCTAGCTGGAGCAAGTGTAATCAAAACATCCCAAGTTTTAGGCCTTTCTAGAGACACATGGTCTAAAGTCGTGGCAGTGTACACACAGCGTGGCAAACGCAAGCTTGACAAAGCAAAATAGTTAAACATCTACCTTGGCCCACACAGTTACCTGACCTTAACATTATTGAACTGTTATGGTATATTTTAGAGAGTTCGATATCCTCCACCGAAATTTCTCCCATACCTTTCACAATATCTCCATAAAAAATGGTACAGTATTCTTATAAACACCATTCACACTTGTATGAATTAATTTCTATGTGAATCAATGTTGTATTACAAGCCAAAAAAAAAAAGAGATCATATTTCATACTATTAAAGTCGTTTTTATTTCTAAATTTAAGCTGCTTCCATTATTTTGTTAACTACCTGTATATGCATTTTAAATCAAAGTTAAAATAATCCTACAAATAATAAATTAGTCAATCTAACTATTATGATTTAAAGAAATAACAGATTACTTTAAGTATCAACAAAAAATAAAAAAAGAAACATCTCTTTACGAAGTACATCATTTAAAAGTTTTTACAAAACTATTATGAAGAATTTAAAGTGAGAAAATGTTAATAAAAGACGTTGGAAATAAGTTCCTTGGCTTACACAAAAAGAATTTTAAATTTTACTTCCGATGCAACTTTTAGTTCTCTTTCTGAAGAATTGTTTAGTCTTTAAGATAAAATTGATTATGTTATTTGGGATTTGTCTAAACTCTGTCTTTCAAATGAAAATAAATTTCTTGAAGATAAAACGTCATTTGTTATGAATAATTATTTCTTTCAAGATGTGACATTCAATTACAGCCGAGAAAATGTCTTCTATTGCAGTCAATAACCTCTCATTCATTCTGCTACATAGTTAACAAAAGAGAACATTCTATAAAAAAGAGAAATAAATTTTCAATTTGCATATGATTTTGAATAAAAGACTTGGGAAGATAATAAGATAACAAGTACAATGGCTCTTATGTGTTTGCTTGCTTAGGCGCATAGGCTAAAAACCATTACGTGAAACATTAGTAAATAAAAGTTAAATTGATTGTATTTCTTTTTCATTTTACAATGTCTTTAAATACACCCAGACAATGAAATTAAACTTACATAGGGACCAGAAAGATTTAAAACATGCGCATCGAAAATATAAGAAATATGTGTGTTACGATGAATAAATGTTTATCTGTCTTATTGGTTTAAGCTTAGCTTTGGTTAATTTATACGTATAATTTTTAGATATTATCAGAAAAAAAATATTTTTTGAACATAATAATAAGCACATTCAAGATGTTGAAGATTTTTCGTAAATATAGGAAGGAAATATTATTACAAGATTTACTGTATTTTTTGCTTTGTACTTTGCATAAAATATTAACTAAAGCTAAAGATCTTATTTTTCTATGTATTGTTTAAACAAATTACATAGATCGTGGATTTTATGCTATTAGTCCCAATGAGCAAATCAGTTCTGTACAAGTGATGAAATTTATTGTCAAAAAGTAATCCTAAAAAATACACGCACAATGTCCCCGAAGGTTTGTTCATCTTTACAGTGCACAGAAACAACTATCAGTGTCTAAAGTACAAGTACCTAATGATAAAGATCATGTACAAGAAACCACTAGCAAGTGAACTCTTCAACAGCTGAAGTAATACTGACTAAGTTTAGGCGAACAATTGCTATTTATAATCTGTGCGGGTACCTTCCATGATTTTCTTGAAAATTCTGCTCATGTCATAAATCGTGATGTTACAATTTCTCTAGTAATTACCAGAAACATCCATCTGGTTGCCAACATGGCCACTATATATTTAAATATGGTCGACTTCATCAAATACAACAAATTAAATAGGAAAGACACGTCCTCAGAGTGGACGAACACCGAACATTTAAAAAAGTCTTCAATGCCTAACCAATTCGCACACTGAGGAAAAGCAGGCCAAATCTCATATGGATTGATGGACTAGAAAAATATCTCCTAGTTTTGAGGGTTAAGAATTAGAGATCATTAGTTGCAAAAAGGCTGGCCTGGAAAAGGATTCATGGGAAGGCCAAGGCCCGTCTTGGGTTGTCGACCCACTGAGAACGGAAGAAAAAAATCTTTTCCAACAAAAATCTTTTGTTGGTTGTTTCTGTGTTTTTCAGGCTTCTAAGCTATTCATTCATTTTAAACAATTGTGTAAACATAATAATAGACATGTAGGAAGAGATTAACTAGTATATAATATTCCTCTTTAAAGTAATATACTATTTAATATTTTTTTATTTGTCAAGTTAGAAAAAAATGAAATAATCTTCAAGGTTTTCAGAATTACTTTCCCAATTCAACATTATTTATACAGCTTTCTGTTACTTATTATTTTTACTAAAATACTGAATTTTTCAGGAACATATAAGTGTTTTGAAGGGAGTCCAATAACTTTTGACAACCATTTTCTTAAATATATTTGAATAAAAAAAATCACGTGGTTTAATGAGTTATTTTAAATCACAATAGTTACAGTTTTCTTAAAGAATTCCTCTTTTAGTTTTTCTTTATTTTCAAATTTATATGTTTTCTAGTTATTTAATCATGATATTGTCATTTTAGTTTTAGAAAGTAGCTTTAAAAATTGCTAAAACAAACTTCAGGAACATAATTTTCTGAAGTATGAAATAAATTAGATGCACTGTATAACTTTATAATAGGTTATAAAAGGAATGAACCTTCCTTATGGCTCAGGATGTACTACATGATGTATATTAACTCAAATGCAGCTTGCTCCTAATTCTTTTTTTTTTAAATAAGTGGATAGTTGCATTTATTAAAGAGGAATAATTAGATGAGTGCTTGTGTAAATTCTATTCTGAATTTTCAATATGTTCACAAAATTTTACTTCTAGCTTGTGGTGTTACATATTGGATTGAAATATTTGACAAATATTTTGTTCTCAAGGAATTGAAGTACTCAGAAAAAAATTGAAGGATTGCATAATTCACTAAAACAAAGCCAGTTTGTATGGGATGGTACAGAAATGCTGTGTGGAGACACAAAGAAGACTCAAGAAAGAAACAAGATATTGTTAACTTGTATCATCGCAAAGAGCATTTTACAGAAATGCTTAGAACAAATGTTTCAAAATACGTTAATTAACAGTAACTCAAGCTTAACAGTATCAAAGAATATACTGATGAACAGGTTTAAAGGATACAGGGACATTTTTGGATGCATAAAGTAATCTCGAGTTACATAAACGAGGATCTTATAAAAATAATCCTGTTACATTAAATTTGGAGTTGCCACGCTACTTTACAAGTCCAACCCATTGTCCCTCATGAGTGACGTCCATATATTTGCGGAAATCAGAGTAAAATAAGTTGATGCACAGACATCGAAAAAGAGTTATTTTCCAAAGAATCATTTTAATATTTCACAAAAATTTTAGAAAAAAATGTCTTCTAGAAAAATACAATAACATCAATTTCCAAATCGAGTTCCTAGTAATGCGGAGGCTTTGTGCACATACATACAAACTAAAATATAAGGGGTCTCAGGGGTATTAACTTTTTCTGGAGGGCTGAAAATATAAATAATATTCAAATACATATAACTCTTTTTAAATTAAAATTAAATAATTCGAATCTTTTACACATTAATAAAAAGGAATGAGACTTCAGAAAAATGTAAAATGTTTTAAATATAATCATAATTTTAAGAATTATAAGCATACGAAAATAAGAAAAATTTTTATAAGAAATATTAATTAAGATTTACTGCACGCTCGCTATTTTCTAAAATAGTAGCCTTTGATGTATAAAACTTTATAGAATTATAAAATGTATCATACACTTTAAGTCCTAGTAAACTAAGCATATGTCTTTTGTATTTCAAAATATTTGAAAAAATATTGAATTTTTTTAAAAAAATTTTAAAAATAATTTTTTTTTATTTTTTAAAAAATATAATTTATTTTTCTATTTATTTAAATTTACTACTGTGTAATAAGGATACATTTAACTTTATAAATCAACATATTGCTAGTAATTAAAGCTAATACTTTTGAAAACAGCATGTGCGCAGTAAAACTTAATTAATATTTCTTATAAAAAAATTTCTTATTTTCGTATGCTTATAATTTTTAAAATTATGATTATATTTTAAACATTGTACACTTTTCTGAAGCCTCATTCCTTTTTTATTAATATGAAAAATATTCGAATTACTTAATTTTAATTTCAAAGAGTTATATGTATTTGAATATTATTTATATTTTCAGTCCTCCAGAAAAAGTTATAACTCCGGAGACCCATAAAAAATAATAATTAAGAAAAACACTAACAATTGAAAGAACAAGAGAAACGACACGAATAGAAATAAAAAGGAAAAGCAATACTAATAGAAGCATTAAGAATAACAAAAACATCAACCACTGCAATAATTCATATATAGAAATTAAAATAAGACCATATCATAGAATAATTGAATATAATACCGTTTCGCTCATAAATGCGAGAAATTTACTTAGATTTGAGTAGGTAGGTGTTGGAATCGTTTATTTTAGACATAGTTTGTTTTCTTCCAGCGTTCTTAATGCATCGTTGAAACAATAAATGTATGTTTAAAATTCAAAAGACAGATATTTAACACGATCAAAGTTGGCGACTAATTAGAGTACAAAATGAAAATTTTGACACTCATTGAAGTCCAAAATATTTTATTATCTTGACATCCTTCGTTATTCAAAAACTTGTTTTGAACAGACTAAGCAAGTAGTTAAAATTGTAAGTGGATTATCAGGTCGACAGAAGGTAAGAACCTAAGAAAATTTTTCACAATACCCACAAAATATATTTGTGAGTGAAAATGTTGAATCTTTTAACAAAACGCATTTTTTCCCAATGGGGCATGTTTTAATTGTTATCATTGAAGACCTAGTACATTCCCCGGGAGATGGTATCCCATTTATTGCACCACCATATTAGAGATACCAATTACCGCAAGTAATTTTGACACTCAGTTTCCTCTCTAGGGAAAGGAACCTGAACTTGATTTAGGAATTTAATTTCTCCGAGAGCATCCAAGCCAAACAAACACTCATGTGCAAGAAATATACCTCAGATCTTTTACATGCCGCATAATCATACGACAGGGACTCTGTCGATTCTGTGCATCATGAAATTCACCCAACTTATGTCGGGATTGAACCCGCAATCTTAGGCATACATGGCCAAAGCCAAGCCAACTACGCCACCCAGCCAACAATTAAAATTAATGAATGGCGGATACTTTAATAAAAGGTATAACAAAAATTTTCTCTTGTAGTCTTACACAATTATTGGCATCTGTTAATCTTACACAATAATTGGCATCTGTTAATCTTACACAATAATTGGCATCTATTAGTTTTACACATTGATTGTCATTTATTAGTTTTATATAATTATATTATATAAATATATAATATAAATATATATTAGTTTATAAAAATATAATTATTATATAAATATAATATTTATCTAGTAATCGTAACAGTTATGAAAAAAGAGAGTTATTCTTTATACAATTATCTACAATTTTAAAAATTATATTCTATATTTAAAGATAAATATTTTTAATGCAAAACATTATTTGGAATATGAGTTTGTATTCCAAATATTTTTATCTATTTTTCAATTTTTAGTATCTTTCACTTACATATTTCAGAGCAGTATCGCAAAACATTAATTGTTTCAGATTTGTGAAACTGTTTTAAGATAAAACGCTGTTCTTATGAACAATAGCTATAAAGTATAAATTAATTCGAAATGAGATAAAATTAGCTTAAGTTTATTAACCATTGATAATACAGGAAAGAGAGTTTATTTCTAAATAAAAGGAGGAGTAAAATAGTTGATTCATAACATAAACAGTTTTAGCACAAAAGTTACAATTTCATCGCTTATCTCTAAGATAATAAATGTGAATATTACGTCTGAGTAGTAAAATTATCTCAAGATCATATACTTTAATTACTATTGCAGCTGCATTTGGTAGTTAGTGGTTTCCTAAAGCAAGTTTAAGGGACTTTAACACTTTAAAAGTACTAAAATACGAATTTTAGACAGCATTTCGAACTCCTTAGAGTAAAATTAAAATGTTTCTAATCCTTTTTTTCTTTCATAACTTAACTAGATAACGTGTGTGAGTTAAATATAATTATAAAATATTTTAAATTTAAGTTAAAAATGGATATTTTGTAGTATTCTGAGTTAACACGATACTTTTTTTTTGCATTACATTTTAAGACTGTATTCATCCGTTTGCGATATGATTTCCTCAAGATATACTTGCTAAAACACGGATGAAATGTATTCGATTAAAAAAATATTATATATATACATAAATATTGCTCATTTTTATTTATGCAAGATTATGAATTTAAATTACACTAATTCTTAATACTGTGCCCATTTATTCAAAGCAAATGGTAGTTTTTAGATTCTAATAAATTGAAACATATTCTATACAGTGTCATAAAGTATTAGTTTTTATGCAGTGATATAGTAAAAATCAGAAGTGAAGAAAAATGAGTATAATGTCCCCCTAAGTTTAATCCAAAATAACATGAATGACATATTTTTCTCTTCCATCTTTTATTTTTTAAGTTTAATGCTTTATAAAAATACAAAAAATTTTAAAACAAATTACAATGTCTTAATAAAATGTAATTTTATTTAGACATGAAGTAGTTTGTAAGTTGAGTATTTGAGAAAAAACTGGATAAAGTAATGGAAAATAACAATTTTTAAAAGTAAGAATTAGTTTAATAATCTGTTAATAGTAACTCATTAACAGTTAATAACATACTTGACCAATAGTAGTATTTATTATTTAGGATGAAAGCGATTATTTAAGATTTCAATATTAAGTTCGCCTAATTTCCTTTAAATGCTACAATTTTACGCTTTTCAGTATGGTGTGAAATTGTACAGCGTATTTATTCTATGTTAGTATACGTTTGAATCTGGGAATAAAATTTCACTCCAAAAACCTTCAACATAGTAAGGCGATATGGTACCCTAAACGTCATCAACCTGTCGAAATTTTTTCTTGGCTTATTTGATAACTCAAATCTTTATAAATATTCCTGAAAATTTTCAAAGCTTTACCTGCATTTTTTATCAAGTTATGGAACAATATTTGATGCTGGACAGCAACTACCACGCTCAAATTTCATATTAACTACCAGAAAAGAGCCTGGCAAAAAAGGAATTAATTATTTTTCTACCGCGCGTCAGTGAGACTGACATTATATATGAAGTAACAAATAATGTGCAATTCATGCAAAAATTCCAGTTTGTGTATTGTTTATTGGGGAAGAGCAAATTGATTTGTCAATATTTAAAAGTTGTGCGGGCTTTTTTATGATATTATCATGAATGAAATTAAAACCTCAAAACGGATTCTCCCAAAACACAAAAACTAAATCTTATTTTGATATCTCAGATAATTAAAATTCTAATTAGCAAGAATAGAAAACTCTCCCATTTTTATTTATTTGTTTTTGGTGAAATATATATGTCCATGTGTGTGAAATTCAACACTTTTATTAGTAAAATATTTTAAGATATATTTAAGCAAATGCACATATAAAATTCTTAGATTTGATATATTTTACTTATAAATTGTTATTTGATTTTGCTTTAAATCGTGTACAATTTTTAACATGCAAAGGTTTTTAAAATAATGAGAATAAAAACTAAAGTCATAAATATCTTTTGTACTTATTGTGCATTAGCTCTGAGCATGGAATTAGCTCTGAAGTGTGTGTATTTAATTTTTTATAATTATTAAGTTAAAGTTTTATGAAATATTGATCTTTCATTCGTTTTCTTCCACATGCTCATTATGGAAGATAATGTTTATTGTTCTACATTTGTGCAATTTCTTTATGGTAGCAGTTTTTAAATAAGCTAATTAACATTTCATAAAAGTTTCAGAATATTCGAGGAATATTATATCTTGCTGTTCATGGAATGAAAACTTCAAACTCATATTTCTCCATGTTGAATTTTTGTACATATACTGTTCTTCAAAACCCTAAGGCTTTTTTGATAAATGAAGTATGGGTTGAAATTTTTATACATGTTCTGAAATGTATGTTTTGTAAAAATGTGCATGGAATTAGCTCTAACATGTTAGTACTTTTTCTGAAAAGTTTCAAAATCAAAATTAATGTTTTTTAAAGGGTTTTCAGGAAGTTTAACGATAAAAAAAAAATTAAAAACTGAAGAGAAGCAGCAGAAAAAAAACCCATGTAGTATATTTCAAGGTACTTGGAAAAATTTTTTTGAAAGGAAGATATATATTTAAAATGTCCTTAGGAATTTAAAATTTTTTTCAAAAAGTCAAAAAAATTTTAATTTTACAAACATTTTGTAAAATTTAAAAAATTTGTAAGGAATTATTATTAAATATTAAGCTGTTAAAATATAATTAAAACCAAATATCAAATATTAAAAATTTAAAAAATTGTGAAAATGGTACCATAGCGCCTTAATAAATAAATTAAAAAATAGCTGGAACAAAATATCTTGAAAATGGAATATAATTTGAAATTTATATTCACTTGATAATTTAGACTGAAAACTGAAAAACCTATTCATAAGTTGTGCTAAAACACGATCCCCATCTATACAATTTAAAGATCAGAAAAACACATATATGAAAGTTAATCGGATTTACTCATAGTAATGACAGTATGTCAAAAGCTAGAAGTTAATGGAAGTTAATTCATGTCTTAAATTTGTATTTGTGATTATTTTTTTCACCTTCTTTCATAGAAAATAACACATAAATTATATGTTTTAAATTTTGCTCTTTTTTTTTTTAGTTTTGCATAAAAATACAGTTTTATACCAGGTGTATGCATAAGTTTTTTTTCAGTATTTTTTGGTAAAGAAAACACGTTATTTTCAAGGGAATTAATTTTTTTATTCAAACTTTTGGTTAAAACTTCTACACATTTTGCCCATTTTAGGTAGTTTATGAAAACCATTCCATAAGAACTGCTTGTCGTTTTCAGCACACCATTTGTCGAGCCATTTTCCAACTTCTTCGAAATTGATGAATTGCTGTTCTGCGAACGTGAGCCCCATTGATGCGAAGAGGAGATAATCCGTAAGTGCTATGTCTAAAAGAGTACGGCGGGTGCGGTAGGATGAATTATCCACATGATTTCAAGTTGTCTTTCACTGGTTTTGCTGTGTGAGATGCAAAGCCATGGTCTTCTTGCCGAAGCGATTTGGCATTGATGTTGAAGAACCTGCTACGATTTTTCTAATCCGGGTTTTTAAAAATAAATCCATTTTTCGTTACCCGTCACAATTGTGTACAAAAATGATATTCTTTTTTGGCATTGAAGCAGCATTTCAGAAGTGACATTGTGATTTTCCATTTGACGATCATTCAATTTCGTGTGAGACCCATTTACCCTGCTTATTGATCTTCCTTATTGCTTGTAAACGGTCTTGTGATTGTTCTTGTGGCACATTTAATGCTTTTGCCAAATGTTGTTGAGTTTGAGTCGGATCATCATCCAATAACTCCTGCAATTGCTCGTTTTCGCAACTTTGTGGTCTACCAGAGCGCTCATCGTCTTTCAGATTGAAGTCACCATTTTTAAAATGTCGAAACCATATCTCATATGCTCTGATCGAGGGAGCGTGTTCACTATATGTTTCTACCAGCAAACGATGGCTTACAGCAGCTTTTTTTCTTTTGATTAAATAAGGAAAGCAGTGCGTGCCGCAAATGTTCCTTTTCAGGCACAAAATTC
>BMAO01024179.1:0-46135 GCA_019973975.1 Trichonephila clavata
TCTTCCTCAATGTTTATTTTTAAAAAAATTATATTTCTCCTTTGTTTTTTTACTGTTTCAGTCAGATCTAATAGTAATAATTTTAATTTTTCTTCTAGAGAATGATTTAACATTTATATTTTGTTAAAACATTCTCTAGATGCTCTGTTTGTTTTGTTTTATTATTTTGTTTTAACTTTATAATTTTTAAAATAAATTCCTGTGTATGTTTTTGGATTAATTATATATACATTTAAAATTTCTGTTAAAATTCTTTGATCAATTCCTTTTAATGTGTGCGTTTTTACTGGTACACATCTTTCTGTTTTAATTTAGGAGTGCATAATTTGCTTATAGTAGAAAAAGATAAAAACTCAATCCACATAATATTAATTAAGTATCTTTCTCCCCTGCCCTTTTTTTCTAAAAAAAAGGGAAGAGAAATATTTTTTGCTGTGTGTTGTACAAAAATAAAACTACCAGTAGATTTTGTATTAATATACAAGGATCTTTTTTTTCAATTCCTCCTACTACCTCCTACTACACTATCCCTATACATATATATCTTGTTCAAATTTTCAATCGTTATTAAAATACTTTTTATTCATCCACTCAAGTTCAAATAAGTTTTCTTAAACTTGTAGTGGATGACACTTGATGTAAAAACACAGTTTTTTTCAAATATTAATTCATTAAGCTTAATGAATAAATAGTAAAAAAAAATAATAGTCTGACATAACATGTAAAAAAAAATCACTTGTTGTGTTCCTGTAGAGCACTGGATAGTGCATTGGACTTCTACTCCAAGGGTCGTGAGTTCGAATCCCACCTAGGATGATCTAATTTCTGATAATGCGGTTCCTTTTTACTATACTATTTTACTGGAATAATTAAATTTAAGTAATGTTAGTTTAATTATAATATTTTATGTTACTTGCTTCTTTTTTTCTTTTAAATATTGTATGCTCGATATTGGAAATTTATCTCGTAAAAACTGAATGCTGTTTTATCCTTTATTTTAAAACGATTGAAAGATTGTATCTTTTTTAATATTTTTTATTGGAAATTTTTAGAATATTACTTCTTCATTGTTTTTTTTTATATTGTGACGTTTCCCCATCGCTAAATGATTATGCATGGGGTGGTTTTGCAATAATAATGTCACATCTCGTTTAGGTTTATTAGAAAACCTTTATTTTTAGGGTTCACACAGCTGAGAAGACATCACAGGAAAGTACACAAAATACACTTAACACTTAATTGACAGACGAGCACAAATGAAAAAGAGAAAGAACTACTACATGTTGTATTGGCTACGAACTACATAGTACTAACTAATAAAGTTATAAAGTTCACGCGGCGCCGCAGGTGGCGCTAGCAGTTCAGTCAAAGTTATGGGAACTGTTACAGTCTCCCCCTCTGGCCCTGACGCCGCCTCGGCGAAGGTCCAGGAATTGTCTTTCTTGGCCTGCCTCTTTTACGAAGAGGATTTAGAGGCTTAGATGATGGATCTTGATGAGGACGTAAAGCTGAGGTGTGATAGACTCCAATAGGAACATCGGGATCTTCAGGATTTGCCACTTCAAATGTGGTTGGAGATCGTTGGCTCAGAATAACATAGGGACCATCTCTGCGTGGCATAAACTTTGACGTTCGTTGTCGGGCAGAACTGCTCAAAGGATGTTTGTTAACCCAAATACTATCACCTATGTTGAATTTATGGCTTGGCATACGACTTTTGTCTGCGTATTTCTTACGATAATCTTGTTTCGATTCCACACGTTCCTTTATTTGTTTCGTCAGGGTGGCGAATCTTTTTAGATATGGAGTAATCTCCGATACAAAGTTATCATTCTGGATCACACTTCTGATGTCATGGTTTATGTCATCAGTGGTCCGAAGTTCTCGACCGAACTGAAGAAAAGCTGCAGTTTGATTGGTGGTTTCGCTTTTATGGGTATTCATTGCAAAGCGAATAGATGGGAGTTTATCGGCCCATTGTGTGTGATCATCTCCAACTAAGATTGCAAGTCGAGGCTTTAAATCTCTATTTTTCCTTTCCACTGGATTGGCTTGTGGATGGTAAACTGGAGTGAACACTTGTTTATATCCAGCAGATAACACACTTGCTGCATGACTGCACTGACAAACTGTGCTCCGTTGTCGCTGAGAATACGCCTGGGTAGGCCATATCGCAAGAAGACTTCTTCTAGAAGAGTGACAGCACATTCTTTTGCTGTAGCATTGGGCAGTGCAAAGAGCTCGACCCACTTTGTTGCGTAATCCTCAACAATTAGAATCCACTTTTTACCGTCAGAGGTTTCTGGTAATGGACCAAACAAGTCTATGGCGATAGTTTCAAAACGTTGACCGTACACTGGAGTCTGTAACAAACCAGATGGTTTCTGATTTGATGGCTTGAACCTGTTGCACTCATTGCAATTTTTGATATATTCCTGAATGTATTTTCTCATTCCAGTGAAATAATATCTCTGAGAGATTCGATGGTACGTACCATCAACTCCATAGTGTCCAGCAGTTGGGGAGTCGTGGTATTCTTGAAGAATATTTTTCCACTCATGAGAGGGGATCACTAGCTGGGCTTCTTCTGATTCGGAGTCAGGAGAGTACCGATATAAAAGTCCTTGATTCATTATGTATCCACGTCTCGTCCAATTGGCGTAGTTTTCATCTTTCACAAGGGTTTCAAAGGATTCAATTATTTTCTTAATATCTCCATCTTTCAGTTGTTCCGCTCGTATGTCTGCAGTGCTACGACTAGGCATGTCGATAGTCACGCTACACACTTCACAGAACTCTTCTTGTGTCCACATACGGGACGGGATAATAAGTCAGCTATGACATTTGCTTTTCCTGGAATGTATTCCATTTTCAGGTTGTATGATTGGAGTTGCAGAGCCCACCTTGCTAGTCTACCTGAAGGCGATTTTAAGGTGAGAAGCCATTTTAGGGGTTGGTGATCGGATGCAACGGTAATTTCTTGGCCCTCAATGTAACCTCGAAATTTGTTAAGTGCCCAAACCACGGCGAGAGCTTCTCGTTCGGTGGTTGAGTAATTTTTCTCAGCAGCAGTTAACAACCGACTTGCATACTCTATAGGATGCTCTTCTTCGCCTTTACCTTGCAAGAGGACAGCTCCTATGGCATGATTACTAGCATCAGTGCGAAGAATGTAGGGTTTCGTGGCATCACTTTGTTTCAAAACAGGAGGACTTGTTAGAAGTTGTTTCAAAGTTTGAAAAGACTTTTCTTCTTCTTCTCCCAAGACCAGATTCTATTCTTCTTTGTAAGGTTGCTGAGAGGTCTGGCTACTTCTGAAAAATTAGGTATGAATCGTCTGAACCACGAACAGGTTTGAAGGAATGACTGCACTTGCTTTACATTCTTGGGAGGAAGCATCTTTCTGATAGCAGAAGTTTTTTCAGGATCTACTTCCACGCCTGAACTTGTGATGTAGTGTCCAAGGTATTTTACCCTATCACAAGCAAAATTACATTTACTACGATTTGCATGTAGTTTGAATAGTAAAAGTCTCTCAAATACAGCTTTGAGGTCAGTAAGATGTTTTTCGAAGGTTTCGGACAGGATTATGATGTCATCAAGATAAGAAAGTATAAGAATGTCACTTAGGCCACTGCGAAATTTGTCAATAAGTCTCTGAAATGTGGCTGGGGCCGTTTTCAAACCAAAAGGCATTCGAAGGTAGCGAAAAGTTCCAAATGGACAAACAAATGCTGTTTTGTCCCTGTCAGAAACACAAACATTCACCTGGTGGTAACCTGATTGTAAATCTATAGTTGTCATAAAAGGTGTGTGCTTCGCTTCGTGAAGCAGGTCATCCATTCTAGGTAACGGATAAGAGTCGGCCACTGTCGTAGCATTGAGGCCTCTATAATCGATACAAAGCCGAATTTTCCCGTTCGGTTTTGGAACGAGCACTACAGGGGCTGCATACGGAGATTCACACTCTTCTATGATGTTCTGTTCCAAAAGTTTATCAAGTTCCTGCTTAAGAACTTCTTTCTTTGCTGGAGGTAATCTATACGGAGGCACCGAAACAGGAGGGCTATTTCCGGTGTTGATACGGTGTTCCATAAAAGGAGTGGGCTCTCCCCCTGGTTCAAACACAGTTTCGTACTTTTTTAGCAATGTTCCCAGTTCATTTTTCTGGTCAAGCGTTAGACATTTACCTTCATCATCACGCAGTAAGCATGTATTTTCCTCAAGGTTAGGTCTGCTTTGGACTTCTTGAATAATTGCTTCTTTAACAAAATCGTAGGTTCGATGGGGTGAATCACTAAAGAACCAGTTGCGATGTTTCAGGTTTAAAACAATGCCAGCTTTCTGTAAAAAGTCCATTCCCAAAAGTGTTCTGTTTCCTTTAGCATAAGGCAAAATTATTAATTGTGTACGGATTACACGTTCTTCAAGTCTGATAACTACACTGGTTGTGTAGACTTCCACCTCGGACTTATGGCCGTCAGCGAGGGACATAGTGATTTGAGTCTTTTGGAAATTGGCTCCTTCTTTTTGTAAAAGGAGATACAAGGTTTCGCCAGCAATTGAATGACTGGCTCCACTATCGGCGCATGCAGTGCCCCATATGCCATTTACAGCTAACTTCAGCACCGCACTTTGATTTGGAGTTAAAGAGCATGAATGCAAACTGATGTTGCCAAAAGTTGCTGAGTCCTTATTCACTGCTGGTTTGCAATTTGGACATCTGGGTTTTGTAACCCCTGGCTTACCACAACCATAACAAGATACAGATGGCCTATCTGATCTGTCATCAGTTTTCAGTTTATCACCTCTATTGAAAGATGAAGTAGGACCGGCTTGGTTGGTTTTATCAAATCTACTATCATATGAATTTCTTTTTGGAGCGTAAGGTTTAGAAGAATTTTCTTTTGAGTTGACAGTCTTTTTTACTGAAGTAGTATTTCGAATGATGAAATAAGCATCCAATCTGTCAGCTAAGTCTGAAGGTGACACCCATTCTGACCATTCATGCATGAAGTGTTCTCTTGTTTCGGGAGGTACATGTCTTTTAATTTGGTCAGATATGATTAGGTCTTTTAACTGTTGAAAGTTGACAATTTTCAATTCGTTCAACCATCCTTCGAAATAACTTTTTATTTCAAAAAAGTAATCTCTCCATGTGTTCTCTTGAACTTTCTTGTGTTGCCGGAAAAGTTGTCTAAATTTTTCCGCGGAGAGTTTGAATCTCTTCAAAAGCATTTCTTTGACATGCGTATAGTCTTGCGCTTCTTCTTCGGATTCCCTAGCGATGAGTGTGGCTAAGTCACTTGGCAAGGCTCCAATTAAATATGCAACCCATTGGTTATCAGGTACTTTTAAAAATTTTAATTGTCTCTCAAATAGTTTGAGAAATATAGCCATGTCGTCTTCTTTCGAGTTAAATCTGGGAATCAGATTCTTCAATTCTAATTTAGGCTGCTCCGAGATATCAGTGTCGTTACTTTGCGGAACTCCACTCATTTTGGCTTCAAGTTGCAGTTTCAATTTCTGCAACTCAAAATCCATTTCAGCCTTTCTTCTTTCCAAGTCAGCTGCCTGTTCGGCTTTCTTTCTTTCTTCTTCTTCCGCCTGTTCGGCTTTCTTTCTTTCTTGTTCTGCTGCTTGTTCGTCGTTTTTAATTTTTTCGAGCCGTTCCTCAATTATATTCGTAAATAAATTTTTTATAGAAGCTTCTTCGTATTTTTCAGAATTTACAATCAAATGTTTTATGTCTAAAATTCGTAAATCTTCACCCACAGAGAGTCCCATTTCCCAAGCCAACTTTCTCAAATCCTCTTTTTTTCCTTTCGTGAGAAATGCCATACTTTCTGTGATAAAGTTCAGTTCGGAAAAAAAAAAGTTAATGAAATGGTTTTCTTTTTGAGAAAAAAAAATAGTATTTTCCTAACACACTGAAGCTGAAATCAAAACACTGAAAACTTTCATTTAAGAAAATATCAAAAGAAAATAAGAGTTATAAAATCAAGTTAGAACATAAAATGCATAATAAACTTGTACACACAGGTTTCCCTGAAGAAATATATTGAATTTATAAGAACCAGATAATTCTCAAATGATTACAACATTTCACAGTATATCTCAGAGAAAAAAAAAGAATATATAATGAAAACACTTTTCGGTCGGATTTATATTCCAGCTGGGGAAAAAATACATTACTCATCAAACCATAATAAAAGTAACAAAAAGATGGTTTTCAATCTCCTTTTCTTAGTATCAGCACAGCGGATGTTATGACTAATTCAGCGCAATTGAGTGATCATAAATTAGTGCGCGGAGAATAAAATTAGCTTACTCGAGCAAAACGAAAAAAGCTTACGAAATGTTTCAGTTTAAATGAGATTACATATGCATGCAAATAAAATAACATAAGAAATACGATTACACTTGCAAAAGAATTATTCTTGACAAAATGAATTTTAAGAATTCCAATTTAGAGTATTCAGTTGAAATTCGTTTTAGTTAGAAAAGATTATTAAGAGCTCTTTTGTGATAACGGAATAATATTTCACAAAATATTAATAAAATGTTTTCACAATGGAAAACCAGACCTCTGAGCACTAATCTGCTTAGGTATACTTATACACAAGCAATTAATAAAACTTTTCAATAATTTTGTTTAAACACAATTATGCAATAATGACGTACGCTTTAGGTAAATTCAGATATGAAAATGCATTCAAATATAATGTTTCAAAGTAATTTCTTTTTAGAAATAATAATTAAGCAATGGACTGCTTGCGACACATAAAACATACAAATATGTGAATATATGTAGATAAGAAAAGTTTTTTTCTATTATTTAAGTATAGTTCTAATTAAAATAAAAGAACAATTTTTCAAAACAAATATATTTTGTCACCTTGACAGTTTAAAATTTAAGAATAATTAAACTTCAAGATGAAATTTCCTTTTGATTCGAGATGAATCGTTAAAATTACAATTATGTTAACAAATAAAGAACATTTACTTTGAAAATGTTAATTACTTTCGATTCGAGATGAATCATTGAAGCACAATTCTATGTAGAACTCTTTAACATTCAAAATAAAGACAACTTTCGATTCGAGATGAATCATTGAAGTAAAATTCTATTTAGAAGATACAGAATTGTTTACTTTTAACAAATCTACTTTTGATTCGAGATGAATCATATATGAATGGTTTCAAAACAATATTGTCTTTAAGACAATAACGATTCAAGGAATCGTTAATTTTTTTTTTTTTTTTGATGAATTTAATTCAATAGGATCAAGGTGATCTTAGAAATCAAAAGTGAAAATAGTACTTATCCAAATATGATATCCTTTTGCTCAGCTGGGCCTCACTGGGCGCCAGATTTGTGACGTTTCCCCATCGCTAAATGATTATGCATGGGGTGGTTTTGCAATAATAATGTCACATCTCGTTTAGGTTTATTAGAAAACCTTTATTTTTAGGGTTCACACAGCTGAGAAGACATCACAGGAAAGTACACAAAATACACTTAACACTTAATTGACAGACGAGCACAAATGAAAAAGAGGAAGAACTACTACATGTTGTATTGGCTACGAACTACATAGTACTAACTAATAAAGTTATAAAGTTCACGCGGCGCCGCAGGTGGCGCTAGCAGTTCAGTCAAAGTTATGGGAACTGTTACAATATATATTTGTGTACATCTTCTTTTATTTTCACATTAATAGTATTCTTCTCATTAATATATTTAAGTCAAAAATTTTCAAAAAATTATGTTTTAATTATTTTTGCTGAAAGCATTAACTTTTTTATACCCTTAATACAAGTTTTGTACTTGAAACACACACGATTCTGGCACTTGAGATATTGGTTCATTATCAGTCATATCATTATCATTCTTCTTACTTAGCGAGTTAAAATTTTATTAATAATTCTTTTCAGTGGCGCACACTGGAATTTTTCAAGAGGGGGGGGGGCGATTCAGGGTCGAAAGCTCATCATTCTCGTATCATACCCCAATACGCCTCCAAATGTATTCTTTGGATTTTGTGATGGGGGTCCAGATCCGTGGACCCTCCCCCCTTTCCTTATGTGCATCACTGATTATTTTAACATAGTATTTATAAAATTTTATTTGGACTTATATTAATAATTATTACATTAACAATTTTTTAATAAAATAATACTGTTATTGAATTTTATATTAGTGTATATTTTTTAAATTCTTCTATACAGCATCTAATTTTATAATTCATTGGAAATTTGGACCGAAAATTCTTCTTAAGTACTAATTTCTGATAATCTTACCTACCTAATATTATCTTCGAATTAGTCGAATTTCGGTGTGGTTGAGGTAACTCAGTAGTAGCGGTTGTTGAATTGGGACCGGTATTGTTTTTGTCGATTAGTGATGTCTTCATGTAGAGGGGCTGACGCACGTTAACTTCGAAGCAAAATGTCTTCAGTTGGTGTGAAAAGGAAGTTTGGAAAGTGAGGAGCTAGCTCAGGTGTCATCCTCGTCACTTGACCAGGTTTCAAGACTACGTGAGCCGTCACCATCAGCTCTTGTATTGCTTTCAAGTGTAATGCTAATATTCAACCAATCAAATATATTTTCCAGCATATTCAACTAAAATATTTCATGAGGTATTCCAATTCATTGCGATGGATTGATTGCTTTCTTATGTCGCTTTCTAAGGCTAGAGCCTTAGAAAGCGACAGGGGTATTGCAAGGTTCATCACCTGAGGGCCACAGGTGATGGACCTTGCAATTTTGAACATTAGTGAAGTGATGGTAGCTACATTCAAGATGGTCTTTCACTCTCCAAACTTCCTCATTACTCCTACGAGAGGACTTTTGAGTCTTGACAGGTTTTTTATGAATCAACCCTTTTAAGCACGACAGCTCTTCATTGACATTGGAAATCGAACCCATGACTCGCCAGCGTCGGTCCAAAGTTCGCGACTATGATCACTTGACTACCGCGGTCACAAAATATAAAATTCTAAAAGCAGTGAGGTTCGATTTATTGCGACACGTAATCAGAATTATCCAAAAATGAACATATTTTTTCCATTATTTATAGAACACAATACACATTTTTCAGGAAGTTTTTTCCCCTTAAGCATAAGTGATAAAGCTTTTCCGAGTGGTTTGTTTTTTTTAACATTAAAATAGAAACACACTATTCGACTATCTGCATTTATTTTTAGAATTTGGCAATGAGAATTATTGTTTACATTTCCGCTGTTCTGGTTCCCAGCTATTTTTTGTTTTTGTTTCGAATTGCTTGTTTTGGGAAAAGCAATGACACGCGCTTCAAGTTCTTGCTCTCTTCTTTTTTTTATTTCGTTATCTTTATCTAATCTTGGAGATGCATCTTAGAAAATAAGAGTATTTTATCATGTTTGTGAAATGTTTTATGGGAATCTCATGAACTTTGCTCAATCATATTTTTCTCCTCTTTTTGATAGATTCTTTCCAACATTATTATTGGTGATTTCTATCTTTGATTTTTAGCTTAATATTGTGAATAATAGCATTTATTTTTGTTCAAAATAAATCGAGATAACTTTTGTAATCTATTATTTTTCCTATGTTCTAATTATTATTATGTTTTATTTTAGGTTAAATTCTTGTAAAGCCAATGGAGCAAAGAAGTTTTCTCGAGCAACTTCGTAAATTCCGTAATGATGATCTGAAGAAAGTTACTACAAGGGTAACTGCTGCTGATGGACGACAATTTGAAGAAACATTTAAGGATGGAGATTATTCATTAAGCAGATCAGGTCTTTCTGCAGGATTTGTCATTGACAATAGAGCAGATATTACTGTAGCTTTGATTGTCCAAGGTTTAATTCTTGGTAAGTTAATGATTGTCGATTAAATTTGCATCAACTCGAATTTTTACTATTACATGTGCTGAAATAATTTTTGTGTGTTATTAATATTAATCAGTATTTATTGTAAGTATTTTTGTTTCTTATTTTTCCCTTTTCATTTTGAGTATTGTCTATGTATATTTGCATAATATTAAACTCTATTGGTTATTTAGTCTGTTAATATTTTGTGTTTGTTCAGTCAGATTGATATGATTAGTAAATGTTACTTTAACTGATCATATCAATATTGCAAGTTTTATATACTTTAAAATTATGTTTTGTATAATGTGTTACACATTTAAAGATCATTCAATATTTTCACACTTAAAAAAATTCTTCATAATTGTGATTAAACATTGTTTTATGTTATTAAAATCACTTTAATGTCTTCTTTGTTCACCTAATGTTAAAATTTTTTTTTTAAATTAGAATTTATGAAAGAGGAAAATTAGATATATTTATTTATATCACCATCTTTCTTTTTCTATCTTTAAGCATATGATACAGATGATAGCAAGAGGCCCTCATTTAAAATTAGAAACAATTCAATATGCTTCAAATGAAGCTTACTTTTCTTTTGAAGATTAATTTTAACAGACTTCATTTGGATGATATTTTGTAACAGGCATTTTAATTTATTTTATCTTTGAAATAATACAGCTGAAGTTTTAAAGCTGCATCTCCTACAAATAATTAAAAAAAGATTTGGAAAAGAAACTTCTTTTAAATAAAAAATTATATTCATGATAGAGCAGCGATTCTCAAACTGTTGGGCGTGATAAGCTTTTGTAGGGGGGAGCGAGCGTATTGAAAAGTTGAAAATAAAAGATTATTTAAAAAAATTATTTATTTACTAAAAGGAAGCAAAACCAAATTCATTCTGACATAATAAAAAAAAATAAAATACACATTTACACTAATATAATACACTTATAAATGTGTCATTTCTGCACAATGTTTTTGATAATTAATTTATCAATATTAAGTTAAGAACAAGTTTAATAATTACCTGTGACTCCATGGGAATGTCATATATAAAATTATATACAAAATTTAATACTTATCTTGTTAATTTGTATGGCTTATAATTAAAGTCATATTACAGCTTTTTAGCGTCAAAGTACATTATTATTGAATTCAATACATTTCTATTGTATGGACAGGAGGCATGAGGAAAATCATAATTTGCTAATTCGGTCACAGATATTAATAGAATGAGAAGCACTGTGATAGTGAAATAAACAGATCTGAAGGGAAAAAATTTTAAAGACTCAGCAGTTGCTCAAAGTAACCAAGATATTTTGAATTAAATTAATTTTGAAATCAGATTTCCAGAAATAAATTTTCTTTATTAGACAGTTATGAGACAAAGAATATGTATAACTTATACATACTGAGTCAGCAATCATCACCAAGTGTATACTTTAAGGCTGCCTTTGTATAATGTTAAAGAATAGAACCCAAATTTTGAATATTTTTTCAGATATAAAAGTACTTACATTAATAATATTTTCTAGCTTTGCTGTTCTATAGAAAACAGCATATTTTGTCACAATTCTTTTTTTTTCTAAATTGATCCTTTTTTTCTGGTATAATATATGTTTTGCAATTTTTCTCGTATATCATAATGATGAATGATCTATCCCAGGGGTCGGCAACCTTTTAGCTGTGGCGTGCCAAACCAAACTTCCAATATGATTCAGTGGGCCGCACTATAGGACATCTTTGAAACAATTCTATTGCATCCATAATTCATGCAGTTAGAGAACATATGTCACTAATATAGATTATTTACTATTTTATTACACATTAATTTTGAATCATTTAAAGCTATTTAATTACATAAAAATAAATAGCGTAAAATGTAACTATTTCTTAAACAAAAAAGAAGAAAATTTAACTTTAACATATATTGAATATTTTTAGTTATGTTTATTAAAATAGGAATTATACAACATAAAATATATCTCGATTAGTTACAGTTAATTAAAAAGATAAATACTAGTTTTAATGGGCGAACCTAGCGCTTGCACCGCTATACTTTCATATAACAAAACCAGGAGTATAATGTGTGACTTTCAATTTGACATGATTTTGAGCATTCAGTTGTTAAACAATTTCTTTGAGGACTCGAAATATTTTTCATATGTGGAAAGATTTTTTGCTTAGATATGCAGAACCAAAAGCAGAAAGCAGAGAGAGAGTACATGCAATTTTCTCTCTTCAAACGATTAAACCTCTCCAGCAATGACTTTCAATGATATACAAAACTGCTGTATACTTAGTGTTATCTTTCAGATTTTTTTGTCATTCCGTAAGTGAGACTAATTCTTAAGATATTTGTCAAATAAGGTCCATTACAATTTTATCAACTTCCATCCATTTAAAAACTAGCAATTTTGTTGAGAAGTGCAGCATGCCACTGAGAATTGTACCACGTGCCACATGTGGCATGCGTGCCATAGGTTGCTGACCCCTGATCTATCCCTTTACACGTTAAATTGAAAAAAAATCAAGTATTAACGGAATATTTTGTTATTTTAAGAAGGCTATTTTATAAACACATGTGTGAATTACATTTTGCAAAAATTTCTGTCTGAAAATATGCTTGACTTTAGCTCAGACCCTTTTACTCTTGGCAAAGACAGTCTTTACACAAAATGTTTTTTAATTGTGGTAACAAGAATATATAGGAAATAATCAAACTAATATTAATGTATGATATAATATATGTTTCATGTTTTGGTTATTTACATACTAATATGAAAGCTTAACAAGTGAAGAGTTATAATGTTAAAAAAATATCTTTGTCCCTTTTTTCTGTGATTAAATTATATTTTCTTGTACTAATAAATTAAATTTTTAGGTCATGTTTTAATTTTTTTAAGTTAATAAAAGTTTGATTCCTTAATTATGTTCCTTCAGTTATTATGTATTACCATTTGTAATAAGTTTTTAAAGGGTTTTAAGTTTTAATCCAAATTAGAGCTTTCGTAGCTGTTATTTAAATGACATTTAATAATTCAGTTTTTCTAAATACTTCAGAATAGCCTCCAGAGTTCCTTTGTTACTTTTGTTCTATAAACCCTAACACTAAATCCTTTAGTACTTAATAGGGCTTTGTTAAAATTAATGATTATAATTTGATATTTTGAGCTAAATGTACTGATATTTCATCATGAGTAAGTAATGCTATCAATTAATGGGACCATGAAGCCAAACATGGCAAGACATAGAAAACAAACAAAATTTTGTTCTGCCATTGTATTTGTAATAAATGTATCTTATTGTATATCATGCTGGAAACAACTTGAAAAAGCAGTTCACTAATCTGTGGTCCCCATGTAAAATTTTGAAAAGTTAAATTAATAAATAACCATTTTATAATGGTGGCTTGTGTAATTTATCCAATGAAAATTTTTTCAACTAGAATTTTTTTATTATTTCAATGAACTGCTTCTTTTTAATTGATTTTGCTAAAAATAATTTTTTTCTCTTTATTCAATGAAGAAAAGTTCTGTAATTTGTTAATAAAATATTTGACTAGTTGTCATTTGGGAATGTTAGGGACTCATTGTTATATACATATTACTTTTAACTATTCTGGAGTATTTATGCTATTTATTTTTAGAATATAGAATCATGCATAGAGAGAGTAAAGTTTTATGCTTTTACAAGATTATTTATTAGAAGCGATATGTGCATGTATTATAAATGATTTAATTCTTTATTATAATTTTACCTTACAAAAAAATCTATGAATTTTCTTCTTAAAAATAGTGTAAAAATCTGGATTTCTTTCAACATAAAATTTAATAAGTCACCAGGATGTACAAACCACTGAAATATAAATATGCATTGATATTCTAAATGTTGAATTATGTATTAAATATTATGTTAATTTACTTATTTTTAATTTTTTAAAGGTTCCCAGGATGTTGCAGCAGAACTGAAAATATTGGAAGATTTTAATGTGACTCATATTTTGAATGTTGGATACAAAATTCCTAATTGTTTTGAATCAAAATTTATTTACAAAAATGTTGAAATACTGGATGATCCAAGTAGCAATATAAGAACATTTTTTGAGGGTTGTTTTGACTTTATTGATGATGGTCGCCTAGAAGGATGTGTTTTAGTACATTGCAATGCAGGACTTTCTAGAGCCCCAACCATAGTCATAGCCTATCTGATGAAAAAGTACAACATGACTCTAAAAGAAGCATTTGAGCGAGTGAAGAGTGTCAGATCAGGCATAAGGCCTAATGTTGGCTTTATGAAAGTTCTGGAAGAATTTGAAAAAGAAATATTTGATTCTCCAGTAAGTCAGAGATAAATGCTTTTTAAATGCATTTTTAACATATTTTTAAGTAGTGGAATTGTATATTTTTCCTTAATATTTATAGAGATAAAAGTATGGAACATTTTTATTGTTACATGTTTTTTTTTATTGTGTACAATATACATTTTGTGTTTTTATATAAAACAAAATATAATACATGTTTAATACTATATAAAATTTTGAAAATTCTTCATTTTCTATTATCAACATTATTTTCTGCTGAATGTACATGATTATAAAAATTGTTTGGGTTGTTTTAAAATTTTATACGATTTTCTAAACCTCTAGGATTCTGAGTGAAGCATATAGTTTGTCAAAGTGTATATACATGTGTTCAAGAATTGATTTTTATAAATATTAATGATTATGGAATATTATTTAAATTTATTTAATGCAAAGACAAATTAATGAGCAAGTAATTTTTCAAGTGAATTTTTGACTTAGCTGTCCTAGAATAATGCTTTTTTTTTGTTTTCCCTAAAATTAAGTCTTGTATGAGTATGTAATTTTTGTTTTTCTCTCATATAAATATATTGTCTTATTTTGATTTTTTTTGTCCTGTGTATTTTATTGGTACTTTAATACATTAATGTATAAGAATAAATTATGTGTAATTCTGAGATTAAGTTTTGTAACGCTTGGAATAACCAGCTCGAATTGTGAGCTTCAGTAATATGAGAGTTACTCAGGGAAAATGTAAGCACTGAATTTGCTTTGTATTTTATTTTCTTCTATGCAAAAAGAAGCCTTTTTATATATTTTTTGTATTTTTATCTAATAAAAAGTTTTGCTCATTAATTTTTTATAATTAAGTTTTAAAATATTTAAAATTTGTGTATATTACCACATTTATTCGAATCTAAGCTGCCAGTCATTCTAAGCCACACCCATTTTCGACATGTTTTTATGAAAAAGTAAAAATTATTTAAAAGGTTTATCAATATCCAATACTTACAAAATTAAAAATAATTTAAAATATGAACTAATAAGAAGTGAATTGTTTATTTCATACCAGTATTAAATACTCCATGAACCGGTAATTGCTTTATTTGTCAATATCATGTTTGATTTCCCACATTCAAACAATTTTTTTATTTTCAATTCTAAGTGGCACTCAATTTTCAATAGCATTAACATTGGGAAAAAAGTGCGACTTATATTCAAATAAATATGGTATATTAACATATTTTAGTATATATTATATATGAAGCATGGTTGGTTATATTATTCTTTCATTGGGTCAAAAAAATATTTTTATTTGTAAATGTCATTAAAATCAGAAACTGAGAAGCATGACATTTTCTTAATGTGATATGGTTTTCTTTTTTTTTCCATTACAGCCAAGTTATATCTCATATTCATTCAGTTTTTACAACTTAAGAATTTTCTTTCATAAATATTTTAACTGTCAATTTTTTAAATGCATGGTTAGAATATCTCTTTTTAATAGCATCTCATCACTTAGAAAAATTTAAATGAATAAATTACCGAGAAATTAAACACTATATGTTCATAATTTATACTTGTATGAAATGTTGAAACATTTTTTAAAAAATGTTAAAAAGAGTGATATTAGTGCCTTACATGAGTACAAAGTTCCCAAAAGTTCAACACTAATGCCTTAGATATGTACAAAGTTCCCACTGTGAGGGAGAAATTATATTAAGGAAACACAATGGACAGTAGTTTAAATTTTCTGAGGGAAAGAATTTTTTTTTTAAAGTTATTGTTTGTAAATATATTCACAGCAATAATTTTTAGAGTTAAGAACTTTTGAAATCTGTAGTTTTTTTAACTATCAATTTTAAAAGATTTAAGTCCCTTATTGTATATATATGCTGCTGAAAGGTTGTGTGTGTGTATGCTTCTGCTATATTATTATTCTTCAGAGTGAAATAAACATTTTGTAAAGATTTTTAAGATTCTTTTGATTAGTTTAACTTTAGTTTATACATTCTTATTTAGAATCTTAATTCTTATATATATTAATTATTCTATGATTTTGTTTCATAAATTACAAATTTTTGTGCAAAAATCAATAGCATTTCATTATTAATTTCAGTGCAAATAGATGTTATTGTAGGTATATGTCAATTTATTGAAATTATTGCATATGCTGTGCACTATCTTACTGGTAACTGAATTATTCATTGATAATTAAAATTTGAACGCATCCTAAAAAAACTTATAACTTAAATTTCATCCATGTTTATTTGTTTGTAATGCACTTTATATGTCATCATGGCATTTAACATTTAGATGATATAAAGTAAAATTATATTTAAATTCTTAGAATACTGTAAATGCTAATTTATAATAAACTATGTGAACACAGAAATTCAAATTAATATTATTTTTACAAGTGTTTTTATCAAAATGTGATATGTATGATACAGAATTGTTTCTGCATGTAAACATTTGTAGCAATCAATAGTGTCATTCCTAATTTTAATTTTAACAAAATATATTTCAGTTTTATGTATATCTTCAAAATATTGTAAATATGTTTATTTTAAAAAGTTTATACAAACCTCAAGTGTTTAATGTATAGAAATAAAATCTTTTAAAAGTGGATAGTCACAGTTCTCTTTCTTTCCTTCTTTTGAAAATGATGAAAGTTTTGTACTTTTTATTTTAATTTTTATTATTTTTTCCTTTCATTTAATATTTTGGTGCTTTTGCAATGAACTTCATAATATTGAGCAAAAGTAAAAAATGAGGACATCTCAGAAGATAAATTCCATCACATGAAAAAGGCTATTTATGCAACAACCCCTATTTTTCTACACCTACTTTCTTTGATGGAATTGAGAATAAAAATCATGGCCAGACTCTTGAATTACACTTACTGTGTTAAACTACTGGCATTGATCCCTGTGATTCTGCATATTGCTATTAATGTATTAATTTTGTAATTGATTTAATCATGTGGATCTATAAAATATAAAGGAATCAAATAGTTCAGGTTATATCATAATGAATAAAGGTGCATTGTGTGCTAGATAATTGAACATAGAATTTTATTTCATTTTGAATAGAGGTTTTTATTTTCCTGTTATTTTCTTATCTTTACTACCTCTATTTATTACATATCTCCTTTCCTAGATTGAGCAATAATTTTTTTAAAAATCTAATGTTCGAATTTTTTTTGGAAAGTTGATAAATGAAAATATTTTTAGTTTTTTTCTCTCTCTAAATAGGGAATAAACATGATTGATTATACTTTGTTAAAATTAATTAATAATCTCATTAATTTCAATATTGCAGATAATGAACAATTTTAAGTTGTAAAAAATAAAGGCAATGCATAGTAATTTTAATATGTTATAATCACATGCACGATGTTACATAAACACAGAAATACTAAAAATAGTCTGTTTGCATCTCATTGAACAAAAAATATTAACTCTTGTTTATAAAATAAAGTTAAGCATTTGCAGATAACATTTAACTAAATTTACTGATATGCATATATTTCATTATTTAAAGAAGATATTTTGTGATGCTTTTAATGCAATATTTTGCTTATATTTTTTAATTTTGAAATTATAATTGCATTGTTTGGTTGATAAAATGCTACAAAAGTGGTTATGTAAAATTTGTTTCAAAATGCATTGATGTTTAATATTTTCACCCTATATGTCATCATTAAACTCGTAAAATAATCTTATTTTCTTTCTTTCTTTTTTTAAAAGTATTTATCTTTCTGCTTTTTTTCTTATTTTGTAAGCATTCGTTTTAATATTTTATTATACTGGATATCGTACAAAATGGCTTCAATAGATGGCAGCATGGTATAAATAATTTTTGGGCTTATTCTACAGACAGACACTCCTGGTGTTAATACTACTCCTATTTAGTATTTCGTGTAAAGACAAATTATTTAATTTCAAACTGATATTTCAAAAAAAAAAAAAAAATAACAAATCTAAAATGAGAATTAAATTTTTTAACAATTTGGAAATTTTTTTTATTTTTCTTTAATTTTTAAAATTGTAAATTGAGATGAAGAGGCATATATATATATACATACATAAATATATATATTTACTATATTCTGTTATTATAAATAATACGCTGAAACAATTACCAAAATTTCAGCAGATGTGTTTGAAAATCAATAAAATCTGACATTTGCTCTCTTTTGAATCATCTAAAAACTTTTCTGATATTTTTTTTGTTTAGACTATTTATTCGATGCTAAATTTCGTTGTAATTCGCCATTTTAAATCACTTTTGTTTAGAGTGAAATATAATTTATAATTGTAGAAAGCTTTGTATAACACATTATTTTTACTTTGCATTGTTTCTTGCAAACATTTTTCTGCGTCTGTTAACGCGAAATCGTGTTTTAGGATGCTATATCAGGGTATTTCCCAGCTCTCAAACTGTGTTATAAAAGTGTTGTGTTACGCGGGGTTAACAATTAAAAGAGACTTTTTTTTAGTACCTTTATAATAAGTTTAATTATATGAAATAAGAGTATATTGTATTTTGTATTAATAAGAGATTTGCAAAGCTAGACCAGTGTTTCCCAACCTTTTTTATCGCCGCTGACCGATCAACGTTTCATAATTTTACCGCGGCCCGCTGAGCAAGACGCTGAGGTAAAATTTTTTTAAAAGGTGAATTTCAGGTTATTGCATTTTTAAATTCTTCAGCTCATTACCTTTCCAAAAATACCTCATTTTTATCTCTAGCTTAATTAGAAGTGCTAAAATTTTGTTTTTAAAGAATCGTCTAAACGCGAGTCACCGATTTAAATGGACAGAAAAAAGGTAAATATTGCACTTCCTCTTGGGTCAGCTTGAAGTTTGACGTCATTTTAAAAATTCTTTAGGGCATATTATGAAACGGATGGGATCTCGCCTCCGACGTTTCAAAGCAAAAATGAGGGGGCAAAAATTATCAGATGGCAAAGCATTGTGACAAAAATAGATTAACAGAAGCAACTATTGATCAATTTCAAACATATTATGGTCTTGCCATTCGAAGAAATTTATCAAATGTAAAGTGTATGAAACAAGCTATATGGGCAACATTTCTTCACAAAATATCTACGGAAAAATATCCACAGCATAGATTTTGTCCATCAGGTCTTGACACATGGTATCAGTGTAAGAAGGCTCAATGGAAAATAAACTTTATCTCCACAAACATAAACTTCCAGTTGCTGTTGTTGAAGCCATTAGGCCTATTTTTAGAGACCTTTCGGATCCAGAATTATTGAAAAAGTGCTTGCATGGAAATACGCAGAATCCGAATGAAAGCGTTAATAATGTTATTTGGTCTCGTGTCTCCAAAAAGACATTTGTGCACATAGAAACACTTTCCTTTGGTACATATGATGCTATTGCATCCTTTAATAAAGAGAATGCAAAAAAGCTGAATATTTTAAAAAAACTTAACATAGAGCGAGGATATTATGCGACATGCTGCATGGAACATCTCGACAAAGAGAGCAGTACAAGGGTAAGATATGCCAATTTACAGAAAACTAAGGAGACTAGAAAAGTAAAAAGACTTAAAAGAATGAAACAAGAAGATGAAAATTTAAAAAATGCTGAAAATTTGGAATATGGAGCTGGAATGTTTTGATAAGGTAACTTTATTTATAAAAATGTGTTTTTCTCAGAATGTCACTTTTGAAGGTTCGATGTACCTTTTCTCAGAAAGTATATATCTGATGTCAACAAAACTTACATGACACATTCTTTATATATTCTAGTATATACTGAAATGAGCTTTTAGCAAAATTTTGTATACATTTTTTTTAATAATTTTTTTTCTGTCGAAAAACACTGTTTTCTCACTATACATCAAATAAAAAATTTTATAGAAAAACTAATAAAAATTTCCAAAAAAGGCTCATTTCAGTATGATATTAGATGTATGCTTAACGTGCAAAAAAGATTTGGGGATTGTATTTCCAACAGGTTTTTAGAAAAGGTACATTGAAAAAGCCCTTTTTAACATTATCAGTATAGAGCGTTCCGATACCCCTTTAAAAAGGGATATGAGATAAACGTTTGCAAAATATAGTGAAATGAAAAATGTGAAACTGCCATTCACAATAAAAAAATTCTGTTTGGAGTTTATTAACATTTTTTTCCCCATGAAAATATCCCGCGAAGATCAATGCAAAGATAAATGTTAGTTTGCAATACCGGAAATAGAAAAGTAAAGACAGATTACAGTAGTCGGTGAAGGTAAAAAAAAGAAGCAAATTAATTCCTTTTTAAATTTGCCATGTTAAGTGTTAAAAGGCAAGATTGATAATTTCCCGATACAAGGTCATTGGAGAAGACGAGTTTCACCAGAAACTATAAGAATTGTTAACTTGGAGCATGTAAAGCAAGGAAATTCTTATTTTGTTTCGAAATTGATGATGTGATTCCTAGCAGAAAAAGTGGACTTTTTATTAGTGAAAAAATAATTTCTTTTCAAATGGATTAATTGAATTTATAAACCGAATTCAGCTTACACTGTCAACATTAAAAGAGAACGGATAAAAATGTTCATGATTTATTTATTTTGCCTAATAAATTTTTTATGCCGCTTTTACTACTCACTTTAAAATTAAAATATAAATTTTATTCTAATATTCTAACTAAAGGGAAAAAAATAGCTGTTCTCTAATTTGATTAATCATGTAAATAAAAAAAAAAACATGTATATTTTTGTTCTGAGTTAGTGGTATTTATTCTATGAAATTATGTTCTGAAATTTGACAAAACTATTAGTTTACAAACCTCTTTATATTTTTATTTTTTTCCTGAAAAAAATTATCAGATTAAAAAAACCTACCAATCTTTTTTGTTTTGTTTTAAATTTACAAAAGAATGACAAACCTCTAAAATAAATAAATGATACATTTGTTTTCGATTGCTATTTGAGTAGTCTAATTTACAAGTGTTTTGATTCACCTCTTTAAAAAAATAATTTCGTTCTTTTTTTAGCTTATCCTATCACATGCTGCTTATAAATTTAAACACACATACAATAAAATACATGAGTAAGAACAGTGAAATGTTTATTTAAATGTGTGAGTTTATTTTTGTTAAAATAACTTTTAAAATGATGGTTTATTAGTCAAAGCAAAAGCTTTGTTTTAAAACTGATTTCCTGTAAATAAAATTTGCAATTGTGATTTCAGTTTCAAAACAAGCAAATCACTTAAATACATGAAATTTTCTTCTATGCCCGTAATTTTTTTTTTTAAATGTGTGTACTTTTTATGAGAAAGAACATGGATCAATAAAAAGGAAATTTCACTCGGTCCGCACAAGGCGAGCAGAGGCTGTGGAACACGAAATTGAAACTGATCTTTGTTAATCTTATTTGTCAGAAACCATCTCGGTATTTCTTTTTCTTTGCTCTTGTATAATCTGAATTTCCCTCCATATCTTATGTATTATAAACTAAAAGAAATAGTAACCATTTAAAAAAAAATCAGATTATTCGTATTGCAAATGATTTTGATAATAATTTTGTTCCCATTTGTCATACTGTTTATTAGAAACAAAGTTTATTTTTCTTGAAATTATTTTATTGTTGACAGAATTAGAAGACCAGTTATAAACGTTACATATACAAACATATTTTTAGAATAAATGTTGCAGTTTATTTATTTCTATGAATATACAATTTTAGAATATTAGCAACTGAGAATTGTATAACGCTATATATTTTCCAATAAATCGGAGAAAAAATTAAAACATATTTATTATATAATGTTATAAATACTGGTACTATATATATTATGCCCGTAATACTGCACGATAGATAGACATTTTTATGTATGAGTAACGTGTGATAGCAAAATAACTTCAAATTCTGAAAGTTACTGGTACCATCAAATAATAACAAAAGTTTCCAGAGGCATTCCAAAAATATTTGAAAAGTATATCTTTATATAGTGATAAAGAAAAATTTTTTTTTCCCCATGACAAACAGAACATGATTTTTAGAGGACAAATGTAAGATGTTTTTTACTGATTTTATTTTTACGCGAACGGGACATTCCATCAGCAAAATTCGGTGGATATAAATAAACGCATCTGTGACATTAGCAATATCAATTGTACTATAGATCCCCCCCCCCCAATCAAAGTTGATCTGCATAAATTCTACCAATGTTTAAAACAAATTTTTTTAAAAAATTTAAATTTATAATTTTATATGCATTTAATCTTATAATATATAACTTAAAAGAGTTTCATATTTAATTTTCAACGGTTGTTATTTCATAGTAAATTAATTATAAATTCTGAAAGTAAAATTCCTTTCTAATCGTTTTGTTAAAGTAGCAGTAGATATCATCAATAGGAATCAGTGGCGCACACAAGGGGGGGGGGATCCTCGGGCCCGGACACCCCGTTGATTTTTTTCGATTGATTATAATTCTATGTAGATAGTACGTAAAATTTGAGTATTTGTTATTTATAATTTTATTAATTAATGCTAATTATTCTTTCAATGATTAATTTTTTAATGTGTTTTGTTCCCGAAAATCAAAAGAATATGTTGGGCAGCCTTTTGGAGCTTGGTACGAGAATAGTGAACTTTCGACCCTGGCTCCCGTCCCCCTTGGAAAAATTCCTGTGTGCGCTACTGATAGGAATTGATCATTTATATGAGCAGCTGGTGCATTGTGAAATCTATTACTAATCTGCTAAATGGTTCTAATGGAATATTAATTTAATTGAATAACTTAGAACACAAAAATAATTATTTAAGTTTAATTCACATATTGTTATGATAGATACTTTTATTTCAAATGTTATTTAGTCGGGGAGGCCGCGGTAGTCCAGTGGTCAAGATAACGAACTTGTGACTAATGTGTCATGAGTTCGATCCCAGTACCACTGAAGACCCACCGTGTAGGGGCACGATGCACGTTAAATCTGTCGAGAAATCCAACGTCCTCCCGTTGGTGTGTTAGTTAGGAGAGAGGGATGGCCAGCTCAGGTGTCGTCCTCGTCACTTGACATGGTTAAAAATTACGAGGTCTGGCGTCAAAAGCCCTCGTGTAGCTGAACAATGCGACGTTAATATTCACTCACTCACATATTTAGTCGGGGATAGGTTGATTACGTTGTTGTCAATTTGCTACGGAAAATAGGCCGCGGTAGCCTAGTGGTCATGGTCACGGACTGGCGTTGCCGTCCTGGTGCCCCTGGAAACCATCCGTGTAGAGAGACAAAGTCCTCCCGTTATCGTGATGAGGAAGTTAGGAGAGTGGTGTACCGGATAGGTGTCGTCCTCGTCACTTGACTGTGGTTCAAAATTACTAGGTCCGTCACCAATTGCCATCGCGTTGCTTTAAAGTGCGACGTTAAAAGAAATCAAATCGAACCCGTTCATTTTCCAAATAAAAGATGGGCCGCGGTAGCCTAGTGGTCAAGGTAACAAACTAGTGGCTGGCGTGTCATGAGTTCGAGCCCAGTACTGCCGTGCAGAGGGGGTCGATGCACGTTAAATAAGTCGAGACTCAAACGTCCTCCCAATGGTGTGGTGTGAAAGTTAGGAGAAGGGGTGCCAGAGCTCAAGTGTCGCCCTCTTCACTTGACCGAGGTTCAAAATGGAATTTTGTTCACTGTCGTGTTGATTTACAGTGCGACGTAAAAAGAACCCTTACTTAGTTGATCTGGGAGGTCTTCTTTAGTTGTTTATTTTATATATTAAAATCTTTAGTTATACTAAGTGGTCCAATAAATCAACCATGAGCTTCATACAAATATCACATTTAATGACAAATGGTCATTTTATTAAAAATAGGCTAACGTTAAAATTGTTTTCTTTTAACTAAAATAATATATTAAACATTAATGCGCCGGTTTTGTAGGTATAAAGAAATTACTAGTCAACAACTTTTTCTTCCAATCACAGTTGAATACGTTTTTTCTGACGTCACATCATATCTGCTTCAAGTTGTTTGTGAGTAAACAAGACATTTGTATGTGTGGTGAAACCCCCCTTCTTTTGACCATTAGTTTTTCAAAGTAAAATTGAATTAATAACTGTTGAGAGGGCTTACGTGCATATTTTCTAATATTTGTATCACTAATTGTAAATATGTCCTCCGCCTGCTCTAGCCTTTTGAGACTTCTCAATTCCCGTTTGCTTCTTGACGAGATGGAGAGAACAGAGGCTATTCGTCCATCTTCCGACGCTGTGTCGTATGTTGAGAATTTTCTTCTTCCAGCCCGTCATCTTGCCGGAGAAGTTAAAAGACCAGAAACTTTCCGAATTGTAATGAACGTAAAACAATTTCTGCCAACTGAGTTGGAGTTGAAAATCATGGACAGGCAACTCGTGGTCCGAGGGGAACATGGTTCTCTTCTGGATGAACATGGAATTGTTTCTCGAAAATTTACTCGGAAGTTTGAGATTCCAGATGATGTTGATGTAGACACGTTTAGATCCCTGGTCGATCGAAATGGCTTACTTGTAATCGAAGCCGAACGCTTAGACGCAGAACACCACGCAGGCAAATCGATCCCTATATACGTCGAACGGAGTTCATCAAGTGAAAAAGTAAAAAATGTGAAGTCTGCTGAATCGGATGCAAGTAATAAAAACGGACCGATTACTGAAAATGATGAGGATCACAAGCTTTCAGAAGAGGAGGAAATTACTCTTAAACCAAATTAAAAAAAAAGCGGTTACTGTCTAAATGTTTTTAAAGTTTGTAGTAATGGCTCTGCAGAGAGGTTTAAAATGTTGTGTACAATTGTCCTTAAGTGATTTATTGACATTAAAATGTTCTCTTGTATTGGAGTCCAATGTTTTGTAACTGTATTAAAATATTCTATTCTAATCTTTTATTAGTAACTTGGCTTACTTGTAATTGTTTCAGAGCCAGGATTTCAACCTGGAAATTGCTTAAGTATCCTGGTAAACTAAGATACAGTCCCATAATATTGGACTTTTATGACCATTTTCCTCGAGAGATAGCTGTAGGAAAACTTAAATTTAAGAATTTTAAGATATGGAAAATCTAAATATAAAGAAGTACTTGTATCTTGCAATTCATTTTTGTTTGGTAACAAATCCTAACTTCTTGCATTTGTGGAATATTTTTTTTAATAGAAAAAATGTACCTGTAAATGTGTAGTATCATCTTTTGTAATGCGTTGGGTAGAATATTTTACTCTGTTAAATATTTGAGACATCCATAAGAATTCTGTTTAAAAAAACACACACAATTCAAACTCAGAAATTTAAATTTCGGGTTATTTCACGTGAAATAAGTTATGTGGGAAAAGACCAACAGTATCGGTGAAGATAATTTTTAAGTTTAGGTGTTTGTCTATATTAGAGTCTAATTTTTAAACTTTTTTTTCACAGGAATAATATAAAAAAGAATGATGTACACAGAAATGTAAACAAATATTGTACTTTTAAGTACATGGATTGATTTCAAAGAAATTTTAGTAGATTTTAAACAAAGCAGCTCCTGTTATATGATAAATTCTGATGTAATAATTTTCTCTTGGGGGGGGGGGAGCACAACATACAAAAAGTAGTTATTTTCAAAACTTAAGGGGAATATTAAAATTCAATAAATACACATGTGTAGTTATGTATCACAATATGAAATTTTTTTGTAATATTTTCTCATTTAAGGTATCATTTATAACTTTTAGGTTATTTTATTCAGAAAGTAAACAAAACTTTTCCTGAAAATTTTATACAATTATCTTAATTTGTTCTTGAACTATCAAAGACCTGTAATTTTTTTTCTTTCAAAAACATAATTCCGAGACAAGTGTTTTCAAAGTATTTTGCTAATGTAAAGAAGTTAACTGTTACAAAATAGTCTAAAGTCAACAAAGCCCCCTGTCTCCTCGTGCTGCAAACTTCTTTTGATATGTGAGTACATATGTTTCATTTAATTTCGTAGTTGGTAATAAATGCTTTTTGTATTATTGATACATTGAGTCCTAGAATTTCAATACAAACTGCATTAACTGTCAACATTTAATTTGAACTTTTTTATAACATCCAACAAGCCAGTAGCATCTTCATAAAACCTAACAGCAATTTATAACCTGAATTGCAAAACCCCATGTTTTGGGACTAAAATCTAACACCAGCGAAACCTTCATTGGCATTTTGGCATACCATTTAACACTTTTTATAAACAGATTTTAAATCATGTCATTTCATATAAGGTGGTTTTACAAAGTGATATTTATAACGGTTTGCAGAAATTCAGGGGTTTTATCGATAAATGTTTTACCCAGTGTTATTATCAGCTGAAACTTATCCAATTGTCTGTTTCTGGTGAGCACTGATCAAGCAAAAGTTATTTATTACTTGAACAGCAGTGTTAAAAAGTTGCAGTTTACATGCTTGTTAAATTGTTTATATATTGTGAATTGCAATTCCATAATAATTCTAATACAAAAGCTTTGCTTCAATATATAGGTGAAGAATTCAGTAGCGTAACGGGTGCCTGCGAAGTCAGGTTTTGGGTCCCAAGCCAGATCTTACAAAGGGTATATACTAGGCATCAGTTAGGATTTGGGCCTCCTCCCTGCAATGCGAGGGTGTACGTTACGCCACTGGAAGAATTTGTGCCAAAGTTTATATTTGTAATAATCAAAGTTAAATAACATTTCACATTATTTAACATGTTGACTGGAAACTGAACACTCATAATTTGTATTATTTCCTAGGTTGTCAGTTATGAATTTTCTCGTAGTTAGTTTACAGGCCAAATTTGTGCAGCTACAATGAAATTCATAGTATATCGGCATAAATATAGAAATTTTGCAATATCTGTCTAGTAAATAATTTGTAAATATTGGCTTTTTGCACCAGAATTCTTAAGGGAATACTGGCAGTCAATGTTAAATTCTAAAAACAGTTACATTTAAACTAAATTACATACCTGACAACTGCATGATTAAAATGGTAGTTTGGTTGATTGAAAAATACGTGTATCTGTTAATGTTTTCTTTGATTGTATTATTCTATAACTTTCAAAATACTATAACATTCTTTTCCTTGGTAAGTAGGTCTCAAATTCTAATTTTTCACCAAAAATTTAAGACAAAGCGACTTATAAATAAGGTTATTGTTTTCAAGTATGTATTGTAATGCTTTTCTAATATTGGTTGTACTTGTGTATTATAGAATGCCAGTTTTGGATTTGGCAAAAATGGTTGAAAAAATAATTTGTAAATACCTAATTCTGTAGTTCATATCTCAATAGTCCATTAATTTTCCTCTTGCGAGTCCTTTTGATGATTTTAAATTTCCGCAGACATCCAATTTTCTTCTACATACCAAATGCAATTTAATTTTTTCTATATTTAAGCTATACATGTTTTTCACAGATTCATATGCTTTTTATTCACCATTGTAATGATCCTTGTATCAAAATTCTTGTAGAACTCCTCATTGCTCAAAAATATGACATTCTACATTATTCCTGCTTGATTGGTAGGAGAAATTCTTGAATCGGCCACTGGTCCGCCAAATTTTGAAAAATTGCCAACTTAGCGCGTTTTTACGCCTCGATCCAACTTCTCCCCCACTGATACAAATTCCCGTGGGTTACCAGATTTGGCGAAAAAACACTTGGCGGGATAAGTGGCCGATTCAACAATTCAACCGATTGGTAATCCTTGTGATTGTGAAATGCTTGTCATCATCACATTCCTTACAATAGTATTTTGATGTCAAATACCTTTCCAGTATCTGTGGATACACAACTAATGAACAAGTGTTGTGAGACAAATAGCCATGTTTCTACTAAATCCTACCCACCAACACCCACATTAACTAATATTTCCTTACGTGAAGTTTTTGTATTTTAATTGGTTGTATTTTTTCTTATTCATTCTTTAGCAATTTTCAACTGCTTTTGTAAAATTGTCTTAGAAATTAAAGTTAAGTTTAATGTACTGAAGAGATTATTTCCTGCAGTATACAACCCTTTCCAATTAATCAATATATGACTAACTGTATTTAGATTATATTTTTTGTATATCTTATAAAAAAATGAGACCTTTTTATAAAATCAGTTCTTGCATTTCATAAGAAAATTGGAGCCTATACCAAATCTTTAATCCTGTGTCATGCACAGTTTATCTAGTAAGCAAACTGGACAACAAGCTACAAAAATATTTTTTTATGTTTTTATATATAAAACGGTTAAAGTGCAGATTAGGGGGTGGGGGTCTTGGTGATGTAAATTTTTTTTGGCGACCGAAATCGTTCGCCAAGCTACTTCATTTAGCGATAGAAGTTTTTGGCGACCGGATTCGATAACCATCCTATAGATGACATCTACATAAAAATCGCCAAACCCAAAGCCCCCTTCCCCCTATCTACATTTTAGCCTTTTAAACATTCAATGCCCACGTATTTTAATACATCTTTCAGAAACACTTATAAAAATAGTTTTGTTTCAGATCCTTGATTTTTGAAAAATTTGCAGTTTTCAGTCTATTACTATGTGAGTCAAAAGTTTTAGGTTGATCACATTTCATATTGTTTATACGTCTACTGATTTCCTATCAATTTTCGCTCTTGAACGAAGTTGCCATGAACCACAAATATGTTTCGATCAATTTTTTAAGCAAAATTTCAACGTGTAATTTTTATGAAAACTATATAAAACAGAGACCGAAAATTTACTAATTAATACACACTCAAATGAAAACAAAAACTATATAAAAGCGTTGCCATTGCTTAGCACGAAATCATTAAAGTAATTGCAGCAAAACAATAGCTGAAAAATTATAAAAATGTTTTTAATTTATTAAAAGTGAGAAATATTGAATCGAAATCAAACTGAGAAAATTGCAATTTTCTGCAACTTTCGGTTTCAAAATCTACTTCCAGTTAACTTTTTGCAGGAAACGATGCATTTTAAAATAGCTATATCTTTAGTTCTATTCCACATTTTATGGAGACTCAAAAATGTTTTCAAAGGAGAAAAAATGTCGTAGAGTCACAGAATAGCATTTTACGCATAGGCATTCAACTCAAAGTCATCAGCATTTTGATTTAGTTCCTTTCTGTTTGTAAAACTTCAATTTTATGCAGCTGAGATGAGAATAATGAAAGTTAACAAGGATCTCCCATTTCTTACCTTTTTTATGAGTTTGATATTTTAATTTTAAATTTCTGAAATGATTAGACTATGCAAACATTTAGAATATTATTCTGGATATCCGATAGTGACTAAGAATTGCTGTTGACTCGGAGTTTTAAAGTAATTAATTCCAAATAAAACATTGGGACTGCGGTAAATTGAATAAGACTTGAAATCTATGGGCGATTAGTTTCTTATTTTCAAACGCTTCCCTGTAGTGCTACTAACACACTTTAAATCTGTCAGACCACTGCCAGTGGGTAGATAATTTTACAAGGGGTATGGTGATTGGACTAAGAAAGGTGGGTTGTCTCCAGTGGCGTAACGGAGAATATTAGGGCCTCCTGCAAAGTCAGGTTATGAGCCCCAAGCCCAAATATGTACTTGGTGTCAGTAAGGCTTTGCCCCCCCCCCACAGAGCCCTGGGGCACCCCGCAATGCGGGGGTGTACGTTACGCAACTGGTTGTCGCGTATGCCAAATCTGACGTTAAATCAGAGAGAGCTGCCCCTCCTCCCCAAACGCACATATGGTGCTCCGGCTACGGGAAAAATCTTTAGAACACAAGGAAATGAGGCAAGCCTGAGAAGTACTGGTGTGGATAGAGACGCCTACACACGTGAACCGACACATCCACTGACAAGTGGTGGCGACCCCATGACACTTCTGCAGCCATTTTACATCACATAATGGGTACCTCTGACGTTGTTATGTAGAATAGAACTAGTTTCCGTCGATTGAGAGCTAATGGGCTGCAGTTATAGCGTCTGCTATGAAGACTACTATTGATCTCCGAGTACAGACGACTCCATTTTCAACGTTGCCCCCCCCCAAATAACGTAGGCAATGTAGGGTACAGCGTAGTGTTCTCAGATAAGTAATGCTTCTGTTTGTTCCATAATATTCCCCGTGTATTAGTGTGGCTCTGACGTGGTGACATCTAGAAAGTGTTCTGCGCGTGGCAAAACGGCATCACGATTTAGGGCACTAACGCATATGATGGAAGCCATTTTGCAGGTCATGAATGATGGGTGATCCGTCAATGATGAGATGCATCCGGTGACATTCTTTCTTTGGAGAGTGGGCAACATCCTTTACTAACAAGATAATGTCCGACCACACTGCTCACATCAGCTTTAAGTGCACTGTAAGTTGTACAGATGCCTGCCTCCCCGATCACTTGCTAATCAAACATGTCTGGAACATATATAAGACGAAGCTTACATACATGCCAATAATTATAGTAATTCACCGCATTCAGAAGCAGAAATGTGGTAAATATTTGCCTGGGAAGGAAGAGCCTTTTCTAAAGACGCCATTGTTACCCTTGTTGACTCTACCAAGATATTTTGTTTCCTGTAGCGAGGTTCACGTTGATACTAGAACTAAGGATCTGATGTTATTTTTTTCCCATGTTACGAGCATCCTTTTTGAAATAATTACTGTTCGTTGCTGTCTTTGTCAGTTTACCAAATTCATTTTCATTTCGATGAAATGTATTAATGCAGTTAATACAAAAAGTTTTGCTCTTTGATATTTATGTCTATCGATTTGGACTTTTTTCAGTTATCCTTAAATGACATTGACAAACTCCAAGAGACATCCGCGATTTTTTCTCAGCAAATAAAGTGTGTCGCATAAGTTACAAAGCGCAGATATCTGAGGCATACTTCCTGTCAACCGGGTCATTAATTACGTTAACTGGATATTATTAATAATTGGCAATGAAGTTTGGTCATTGTATTTAATTACCCGTATACTTTATTAAAACCCCAATTCTCACGTAATTTTTATGTATTTGTATGTTATGATAATGAATCTATTGTGTTGTAAACGAAAGTAGAGTTAAACTAATCATGGACTAAATAAAATACTGATTTTTATGTACATTTTAAATAGAGGTACCGTACCTGTCTCGTAAGACCTAGATTGCGAATTCGATCCTGGGGAAATCGCGATGCGAAAATCGTAGGCATTGTATGTCGTATGATTATGCGGCATGTGAAAAATACCTTGAGTTTCAATTTGGTTCTGGTACTCTCACCAAAATTATATCACGGCAATATTTAGTTTCCAACGACAGCATGAATTAACAAAAACCAAACAATTCAAGCAGCAGCGAGAGCCGACGCTAGATGGTGCCACAACTGAATTGGTTCTCACACTTGGGGGACTTTCCGTATCTGCAAAGGCTTGTTTGCCAAAATGCATCCCATTAAAAAGAATGTACATTTTTAATATCAAGTAACAACTCCAGAAGTTTACTTTTTATGAATATTTCGTCATACTATTCATGAATGATAATAACAACTATAATTATAAAGGATTTTTAAATAATTATGTATTAATAATGATTCTTATACGAATGATCAAAAACTTAATTGCAAACTATTAATAATAACCATTCAGTACGTGATATATTCTTATCTGGCTTGTTTGGTTATTATGAATAATAACCGACTGGGGGGGGGGTATTATTCCCATCCGGTATATTGATCATCCGGTATATTGGGTTCGAATCCCGAAGAAGGCATGGGTGTTTGTAAATATATAGTGCCTTTACGGCATGGGGTACTCTAAATAGCCGTCGAGCCGCAAGTCCTCTCGTGAGGTTGGTGGAAGGGGAAGAGATGTGGGAAGCCCCTGACCACTCCCAGGATGTTCTCTCTCAAAATTGGGGTGAAACCGAGCCAAATCGTACTGTCACCTGCATGATGCTCAAAACTACGGCTAACGACAGGCGTACAATACAGCCCGATGCCATGATGAATTTCGTGGGCCTCGATCTGACTACGTCAGACAGGTGGCATTAGCAACAACAACAGATTGAACACTATCTCGAAATAGAAAGAATCCAACTTAATGTTACAATAATGTAAACAAAGACTGTTAGGGTTTATGTATGCCACTAGATGGCGCTATTTAAATTATAAGGTGTGTATTTATGTTTATCCGGGAGAATGTAAGAACACACACACAAAGAATGGTAGGAGAATGTACAGGCCATTTGGAGATAGGCCAGTTGGAGATATTTTTTTTTATCTATATTATTTAAATAAACCATTTTTGAAAAGAGACCAACAAAGACTTCAAGTAAAATAATAGATTTGCTGGCCGAAATAAGGAACGCAAAATGATAGTTTTCTTTTGTGATAATATTAATGAATTATTTGTCAGTATTACTACTAATAATTGGGGATACATGCCTTTCTTCATGTATAATTTTTTTACAAGATTTCATTTATTTATTATGTTTATTTGCACACTTCAAACCAATTGAAAATCTATATTCTAATAATGTGCAGTCTAAGCTTATATAGAATATAGAACGAGTTTTTTAAAAATAAAAAACTTTATAAATACAAAATGAATAATCTGTATCGCGTATAATATTTTTTTAAAAATGTAATATGCTTATAAAATTGTTATTTCCTTTTTCAAAGCTAACTATATATTTCCGGATCAAGTTATATCCTTCGTGAGTTAGACAGGGATTCATATTTCGGACTTTGACATTGATTAAACCTTATTATGCTTTATTATATGCAGTAGTGTCCAATTACTTAAGAAGAAAAATTGATTGCAAAAGTGGGCTGCTTTGAAAAATTAATATTTTTGACTAACGGCAGAGTATTTTATTCTTTCCTTTTTCCACTCGAGAAAATTTTATTTGTTGAAAATAGGTTTAAAATTGCTAGAGAAAGTTGAATACGTAGACTAGTGACCATCCAATGTGTCACTTAGAGTATCGAATGAATTTTCGTGCAGTAGTTTCATTTTCCAACATATTGAAATGAATTTTTTAGTTCAAGGATATTATACATTTTTATGTTAACAAAAGTTATAATTACATAAAAAAAAGGATTAAAAAATATATATGTACATTAAGACATCCGACTAGTTGCGACAACTTTTTTTTTTTTATAAAAAAAAGGAAATATGGGGATTTTTTGTTATTTTTAGATTTGTTTTTTGCATTTTAAGAAAAATGGGCTAAAATTGAGAAGAGAAAAGAAATTATTATTACTAAAATGGGAAAAAATAGGTAAAAATTGACAAAAAATAGCATAAACGTGGCCAATTCCGCACTAAAGGTTTATGGACAAATTTTCAATTTTTTCAATCTAATATGTTGCTATATTATTCAATTTTGAAATGACCTCAGGATAAGAATTATTTTCTTTTTTACAAAAACTAGAGCACTTTATCTCGGTTACTATATGAAAATGCTTAAAAAGACAGTGATTATATTCACATAAGGGACGGTAAATTTTGTAATAAAACAGTGATTGATAAATCTGAAGGTTAAAGCACTTCTACTATTACACAGAACTTACAGAAAAATTTGAGTTAATTATGTTCAAGACCGTTTAAGCAATCGCTGACCCCGTTTGATTATTTTCAAACAATCACATTTCGAGTAAAACGCGTTTTAAAGTATGACATCTTGCTTAAAGTAATGGCATCCGTCTTTACTAAAACACTTGTAGTTTTTGTTCTAATAAACGGAAAATGATAAACTGGTATTTTTATAAAGCTAATAAGATGGCTCATAAATAAAATCATAAAATAAAATTGTAAATTTTTGGCAAAATTCACAGTTTTAGGGTAGTCGGATACCTTAATGCATTTCATTTTATAATAACTGTATGTGTGATTTGTTGATAATAGGTAATAAGATAATAAGCAAAAGAATTTCTTGTAAGCAAAATATATTAAAATTTTTGTTTAAAAAAGTAAAATGTGTAATTATTAGCAATGATGACTGGATTAAGTAACAATCTTTCCATAAAATAATAATATAAAAAAAATGCTAGAATTAGTGATAGTATTACAATTGTTGTACTCTGTATATATATAGCTGAGATTTTTTAATAATTGTCTAACTAAATTATATTGTTTAAGCTATAGATAAAATACTTGAAATTCAAAACCCCTTCAAACATCGTTTTTTCAAATTTAATGCCACTTTACTGATTTTCATGTGTGATAAACTAGGGGTCAAGGTCACCGATTCGTGGCCGGCTGTCATGAGTTCGACCCTCAACAACTGAAGACCCGCTGAGTAAAGGGGCTGATGCACGTTAAATCTAAGCTCAAAGTCCTTCCGTTGGTGTGATGTGGAAGTTCAGAGACGGTAGTTCCAGCTCCAATGTCGTCCTTGTCACTTGATCGAGGTTCAAAATTACGAGATCCTTCGGCCCCCCCACTGAAAACTGGGAAAGTTGGTGGTCAAACTCTAATACTGGCTTACGCGAGTGAAATCATTGTTTCCCAAACCCAGTTTAGATATCAATTCCCATTCCAGTTACGTCGCGCAATTCTTAACTAATCATGGCCCGTTTGTTTCTTATTTGCATCTTTCCAAATCAAAAGCTACTCCCAATTGTCTCGTGTCTCTGTTGGGGACGCTGATCATTATGTGTTCGCATGTCCTCTGTGTGACTAAGGATTATCATTTGGTCTCCCCCTCAAAAAATGCTACAAATCCCTAGTTTCAATCTATCATTAGAAATTCTTCCATTCACTCTAAACTAAAATCATGCATTAAAATTACCTCTACAACCCGGGATCAAATTCCTTAGATGGGATTGGATCGACGTCACAAGCGTTTTTTTTTCATTCCCCAAATGTTTCCTGATTTTTTTTTTGTTGGTCGGTGAATTTGTGTTTTATATTTTTATTACTTTTGATGTATTTGCAAGAATTCTCGAATAAAATGTATATTCTTTTTCCTTCTCTTACCCTTTCTGTTCTTTATTATTATTTTCAGCTTTGTATCCTGCAATTACATTTGTATTTCATAATTTACCTTTAATTTGTAATATGTAAATTTAATGTGTGTTACTGCGTCAAAAATTTAAACTAAGGTTTTGTTTAATAAAGACTGAACGCGGGGGTGGTTGTTTTCCGGTGATCGTTTTGTATCTCTAAACCCCTTTAGAGTGAGCTCGATTCCCTTGGGCAATCCGCCAATAGCCTTCGGTTGATGACGGTGTATCTGTGGCATCTGGACTGTAAATCAGTCCTCAATCCCATGTCGTGAGAGTCTTAGATGTGGGAACAACGTTTGTGGTGTTTTACTTTCTGCGGAGAGGCCTGCTGGCTATTGGTTGATTGGAGGCGATCCGGGGCGTGGCTATGAGTGGCGTCTTGACTTGAATTTCAGATCCTTTCCTTGGAATATTTGGCTTGGCTGAGACACTGCTCTCTGATTATTCGGGGATGGGTGAGGATAGAGACTCATATTGGCTGCCCAAAAGGGGTGTAAAATTCGATTGAAAAAATAGCTTGCCAGTGGAGCAAAGTAGAGGAATAAAAAAATAAAGTTTAAAGTAAATAAAAATTAAGTAAATTTACTGTGTGCAATAATTAAAAAATTATTGCGACCAATAGCCGTCGTGTTGATTGACAGTGTGACGTTAATAAACACCGAGGCTCTACGAAAGCTACGGGAGAAGGACCTCGTAATTTTTAATCTTGGCCAAGTGACTGAAGATTCGCCGTGTAGAGGAGTCCGATTCGCGTTAAATCTGTCGAGGCTGAATGTCCTCCTATTGGTGTGGCAATTAGGAAGGGGTGTCTTCTTCGTCACTTGATCATGACTCAAAATTACAAGGTCATCGCCAATAAACATGTGTAGTTTCAGGGGGAAAAATGCCACGTAAATAAACAACCAATTAGTTTGTAAAACGTGATTGAAATGCCTGTCTCCCCTAATATTCCGGTGGCCATGATAGACTTGTAGTCAATGTCACGTTCTCGTGACCGGGGTGCCATGAGTTCGAGCCTTGTGTCACTGAAGACCTGCCGTGTAGAGAAGACTGATGCACGTTAAATCTGTCAGGGTTCAAAGTCCTCTTGGGGTGGAATTTCGGAGAAAAGGGTAGTTCAGGTGTCGTCCTCGTCACTTAACCCTGGCTCAAAATTACGAGGTCCGTCACCAACAGCCCTCGTGTTGCTTTATAATGCAAAATTCAGAAATACTCACCCCTCCTCCCTCATACTCCAATTGTGCTATTACCATGTCTCAAAAAAGAATGAAATAAAAAAAAACAAATATGGAAAAAAAAAACCTGTGTCGCTAATAGAAATACTGTTATAATTTTTTGTATAGGAGACATTAAATTTATTAATAATAATGATTTTCTTATGGAATCTACTTAAAGAATGAGAAAGTTATATTTTCCAGGAACGGAAAATAACCCGACCGATGAATTGTTTTATGCCTGTTTTAAGTAGTTTTTTTCTTTGTGATTAAAATTTATCCTTACCAAACACCATTAAGATTCAATATAAAAAAAGATCATATGAAATGTTTTTAACAGCTGACTGATTTTATTTACTTCAAGTCTTGCATCGACAGAGCATCAAGACGTTTTACAACACATTACTGTGCACACAATGACGAATCTGGAAAATTGTCCTTCAAGGTATCTTTAAAAACTAGAAAAAGTTTTAACACACACTATCAAGTAACCACAAAGAGAGAGAGAGAGAGGAAAATGAAAACTGAGTTAAATGTTCTCAAACCAATAAACTGATGACAGTGACTTTTCATTTGTATAAATAAACGGGTTGAATGAGTATTATTTATGTCTGACTGTGCAAAATATTGTTGTTTTTACCAAATGCTTCATGAGCTTATCTCAAAGAGAAATTTGACCTTAATTTGAAATAAATATGAAATGAATTTTTTTCGATTAATTAGTATAGTTGTCCTTTAATTTTAAATCATATTTTTCATTCTTCAAAAATATACTTGTGTTACGGTAATTAATAACAAGATCCAAATTTTTACTTTATGTTATAGAACCAATTGGCATTCTGTGTTGATTAATTTTATCCATTTCATTTTAATTACACTGTTTTTGTTTCCATTATCCTGTAGCAAATTGACTGTTATTCTTTCATCATAGTAGTTCATTAAACACCGATAGTTTGGAAGCTGGAAATTGAACTATTCGCACCAATATCTTCTCATTTTATAATTAAACATTGCCTTCATTTAAATTGTACCTATTTCTGTTTTGAAGCGCTTCAGCGAGAAAGATATGCCCCTCCCCACATGATTTAGGTTTCCCAACCCCCCCCCATACGTAAAGATACACTCACTTCCAAAAGTTAAGCACGGAGAGGAAAACGCTAATTTCCGGAAGCCAATCAGAATTGAAGAAGATGCAATTCGCTGCAGAGGTAGATGGAAGTATGCAAATATGTTAGGTAACAGCCAATCGTGCTTTCATGTCAAGAAATATGCAGAAAGGGCAGTCTTATAAGAACCAACTTTATGAAGGGTTACAGAAGTTGATTGTAAGTGCTGATAGAAGGTGTTTAAAACTTTCGTACAATTTGTTTTCAAGACATACGTGTTTCTATGACTTCCAGAAAACGAATGGATGATTCTGAGCGCTGGCGTGCTGTGGGGAGCATTGAAGCAGGACAGTCGATCACAGATGTTGCTCTTTTCTTTGGCGTTCATCATTCTATAATTTCTCGTTTATGGAAACAATTCCGAACCACACAGACAGTTGTCCGAAGGCCCGTAGCGGTCGCCCAAGAGTTACAACCCCGCGGAAGATCGATATATTGCTATTGTAGCCAAGCGGAATCGCAGAGCGACCTTCACACGTGTGACATCTATGGTTACAGCTTCCATTGGTAAGGCTATATCTGTAGCTTATGTACCCAGAAGATTACATATGAATAGACTGTATGCCCGGTATCTCGAGTTTATGTTCCTCTATCCGTCCAATCAAGAGGGGCACGATTAAAGTGGTGCCGGGAGTATGGCAATTGGACTGTGTCTGACTGGGGCAATGTCATGTTTACTGATGAGTCAAGATTTGCTCTGGAGCCAGATGACAAGCGTATAAGGATATGGCGTAAACTAGGAACACGCAATCAGCCCCAAAACATCACCGAACATCACGCATTCCGAGGCGGAAGCATTATGGTGTGGGCAGGGATTTCATTAGGATACCGCACCGACCTTCACATCTTTAAACGGGGCTCTGTGACGGCTGTCTGGTATCGAGATGAAGTCCTAGAACCCATTGTGAGATTGTACGCTGCAGATGTTGGCCCTACTTTTGTTTTAATGGACGATAACGCACGTCCCCGTAGAGCTGACATCGTCGATGACTACCTGGTGTGTGAAGGGATTGCGCGTATGGCATGGCCAGCATATTCGCCCGACCTTAATCCCTTTGAAAATCTTTGGGATGATCTCGGCAGTGCTGTATCTTCACGTTTCCCACCTCCAGCCACTCTTATTGAACTGGGAACTGCTCTACAAGAAGAATGGCGATTGCTTAATTCTGCGGTGGTTGACCACCTAATTGAAAGCATGGTCAGAAGGTGTAAACTTTGCATACAGATGAGGGGATCACATACCCTATTAATGTTCTTTTTTTCATTTTATGCTGTTTATTTTCACTTTATACATAATTCTATTTAAGTCTCCAGTATTACATTATCTGATAACTTACAAAAACTCAATATTAATTTCAGTTCTGTATATAATTATTGATTTTGTTTTATGTATAAATATATATGATACATTACTGCCAAATTTTGTGTCAATCAAAGCAGTATTTGTTGATTGTTTTGCATTTTACATCTTCGTGCTTAACTTTTGGAAGTGAGTGTATTTATAATTTTTAGCATAAAAATTACGCTTCGACGCCTTTTCTCTCACTTTAAATTTGTAAACACAACACACACACACACACACACACACACACACACACACAACACACACACACACACACACACACACAACACACACACACACACACACACACACACACACACACACACACACACACACACACACACACACACACACGCTTCGTTTGGTTTTCCCATTAAAGTTGTGTGCTGTATATTTCTTTTGAAATTTTTTTTTCAAAACCCTATCGCTAAGTTTTTTGATTGTGTGTGTATGGAAAAACATTCTTATACAGTTTTCTTCTCTTGATTTGAAAATGACAGGAATTGAATTTCTAAAACAGTTTACATTTATCATTACTCTTTTTATCTTTCGAATAATTTCTGAATATTTTTAGTGATTCTACACATTAAAAGAAACATGCCAAACAAATTCTAAGTTGAAGTCTAATATCAAAAACATAATATTTGTTACTATAACGCCGCACAACTTCTGGATTTTTTTTGTACAACTCGTTTACGATATCTACTAATAGAATAATTGTTGCAATTTATGTTTTAATGTTATATTTAAAATAGTAATTTTTTGGTTTGTAATACCACTGAATTCCGCTTGGCAATCGAGTCAGCAAAACCCGCTCTTAGCGAATCTTGACTCAACAGAAGAAACATGCCTGCTAAAGTAAATAGTTTCAGAGATATCGTGATGAGGGAATTGCTTTTCCATTTTTTGATAGTATTGTAATGGATGGGCCATCCCATCCATTAGTGCACGAGAGTTAGAAGGAAAACTAGCCATAGGTCAAAACAACACAATTTATTTACTATTATCAGCAGCGACAGAAACTCAACAACCTAAATTAAGAAATGCACCAATTGATAAATATGGGAACAATTGCGAAGTAGACGAGATAATTGAAGAAATAATAAATCGGATCACTTACACTTAGAGAGAAAGAGAGGTTAGAAGCTAAAGGATACGTGAAGATTAACTTAAGATAACGTAAAGCTAGACGAGAGTACTTCGTAGATTATTTGATTAATATTAAGATTGACGATTTTGTCAATTAAATGTTAAATTGAATTCTGTCCGTTTGGATTGGATTGCTTTAGAATTTATCTTCAAATATAAGAAGGTGGATTGTCCGGAAATGCTAAGTGTAAGTGATCCGATTCATTATTTCTCCAATTATCTCGTCTACCTCGCAATTGTTCCCATATTTATCAATTGGTGCATTTCTTAATTTAGGTTGTTGAATTTTTGTCGTGGTTTAGAACAGTAAATAAATTCTAATTCTCGTATTTTAATGGATGGGATAGCCCATTCATTACAGTATATCTACAGATAGTATGCATTAGTATGTTGTGGTCTAGTTGAATACAATGAGAAATAATCCACTCGCATCTTCAATGGAAACAAACTTGTATCTTGCTGCTCTACCAACTAGAGAAATTGTGATCCCTATGGTAAATGAAAAGTTATGGCTCTACACCTGGCTATAGCTATATGGCTGCGGTTTGTACTAAATTTCTACACTAGGACATGAAGAGCTTCAAGAAACATTATAAATTCCGTCTAAAGGCTATTTTGAATTCTTGAACGTAATGTTAGTCTTATGGAAATTTTACATTTTACTCCTTATATCTAGACTAGTATATTAGTTTGAATGCAGTAAACTGTATCGAAAAGAACAAAAAAATATTTAGGCTTCTATGGAGTTAATGTTTTCCTTCCGACTTATATTTTATAAAGCCCATTTTAACCCATTAAAAAAGCCAAGTTTCAATTCTTTTTCTTCAAAACATGAAAATAAAGTCCTTTAATATAGATGTTTGAAAATGAAGTTAATTTATAATCAACAATTAAAGTATAAAAAACAAAATTAAAACTTTAGTTTAACTGAAAAATAAACAGAAAAAAGAAAAAACACAGATAAAAAAATTTAAAATTTAATGTTGCGTTTTCGCAGCTCCTGTCCTAAATGTGTTAATTATTCCTTTTTGTGTGTGTTTTTAGATCTTTAAGAAATATTTAAAAATATTTTCAAACATTAGGGTTAAAAGTAATTAGAAAGAAACCTCCATCGTTTTGATGCTCTTTTTAACACTCTATTATAAACTTCACTGATATGTAAAGGAATCTTTGAATCATGTCGACTCTCTCCGTTCAGTGATAGAAAACTTGATTTTCAGAATGGAGTGCGTTGTCTTGAACAGGATGGTTCACATAATGAACATGTTTCAAAGCACTGATTAGCATGCTAAGTACAGAATGTCATTAAGAAAATTTGTGTGTGTGTATTATTTAATAATTTGCAAGGACAACACAATGTATAATTGTGTTTTGTCTTCATTGCATTCTTTTTGTGTAAGACCACTCATTAAGACTTTTACTGATTTTTGATCTCCGTTTGTCATTTCTTCACACAATAACTCGTAGTGCCATCTAGTGGCGATTTTTTAAACTAATATATATATTTTTTATTTTAGAAACCTTGAGCGCATCATCTGAAATGTCTCTTGACCAAATATTTATCTCAATGGACTAGCAGAACGACCTTCGGACTCTCTGAGTAGCGGAAGTTTAATTTCGCTAATCCTGTATATATATAGGGAGAGAGTGAACTAATAGTAGGAATTGAAAAAAGAGCATGATTTGTCTGCACACCCGGTTTGGCTAGTTTGGCTGAAACCCGGTAATTACATTTATTTATTAACCAGCAATTAATATTTGAAAAAAACTGTCAACATCAAGTGTCATCCATTACAAGTTAAAAAAATTATTTATACTTGATTTGATGAATAGAAAGCATTTTATTAACGACTGAAAATTTGAATAAGATATATTAATTAATAAATTTTTTTTAGACAGAGAGTGTGAGACAGCTAATAATGAGCTAAAAATAATAATGGGCATGAAATGGGACTTTTAAAAGGTTTCTATTTGTTCAAAACTATTCAATAAAAAAATAATGGTTTGGACTTTAACATCATTGAAATTTTCTAAAAGCAAACAATTTTAAAATAAAAAAAAGAAGAACCAAACAAACAAAAATTATTTTGATGACATTGAATTGAAAGTAATATTTTTGTCATTATTTAAAAAGCAACAGAACAAACTTGCAGAATTAAATGCCGATCTCTCAAACAGAATTTTTTTTGAAATAGCGCTTTTTTCAGAGCGGCTATCGCAGTTTTATTTTTGATTTGTGAAATCATTAATTGCTCCTTCCGACATTCGTTGAGCTTCATTCCTATTTGGCAATGTATGTGTACATACAATGCGAGTTGAAGAATCAACAATTAAACTATATATAACGGCAAAAATTATATATTTTATACGAATATTAGTAATTGAAACCTTTTTTATTTTTAATGCTAAAAGCATGTAATTTTATTTTCTCAAATTTTAAAACAAATGTGAGATTTGACTTAGAAATAGTTGTTGAAATACGAAACATATTTGATAAATTGTTTAGGCCGGTTAGTTCCGTCTCAGTTCACATTTGTTTCGTAGTAGAAAAAAATTGAAAGAACCAAACTAAGGCGAAAAATAAAAAAGATTCTTTTGGAAAACAGTTTTCGCATTATTTGACATTACATTGTTTCAATGATGTATGCAGAAAATGATTGCAATCATAGGATCCAAAGCACATATTTTTGTAATTGCATCTTCCTAAAAAATGCTCTTTTAAAGTCTCGAATACATTATCTATTTCTTTTTTATTCTGAAAAATATTTTGATAAATTTATTGATTAATAAATCAAAAGAAGGCCATTGATAATTTGTCTTTTTAACTAGCAATGCGTGTTTAAAATGCTTAATTTATAGATTTATCAGAATTCTCACCAGCATCTTGAAACAATGTATACCAGTGATATTCTATGCCAAGACCTTAATTCCTCCCACTGGCGTAGTGGGGAAGTTCGGAGAGGGGGTGCTAGAGCTCAGGTGTCGCCCTCGTTGCTTGACCATAATTTAAAGCACTAGTTCCTTCGCCAATAGTTATATAGTGTGACGTGTGCAAAAACATTAAATACGAGGGTAACTCTGAAATTTTTGAGATACGCGCAGACGAGAAGTTACAAAAGAAAATTAACAGTTTAATTTGAAAATACAAAGTATTTCAACACAGCAGGCGACTTTTTACTGGCTTCAAGTTGTTTAGCGTAGAACAAATTTTAGACAGAAGGAAAAATGGAGTTGCGGGAGAACATTATCATGCTATGATTTTCTATTATTTTAAAGCTGGATTAAATCCCCAGGAATGCGTTCAACGGCTGAAATTAGCATTTGGTGATGAATCTCCAAGTCGTACTACTACATTCAGATGGTTTAAAGCATAGGTTCCAAACCTTTTTTGAACTGGCAATTTTTTTACTTGCGAATCTGAAATAGCTATTGCCACAAATATATTGAAATGTGTACTATTATATATTGTTAGAATAGATAGGATATGTATTGTTGCTACTGTGTGTGTGAATTTCTTCTTCATTTAAAAGAGTGGAATAAAAGTTTGATACGAAAAGATGATACGAAGTAATTCATAATAAACTATATTGCTTTCAAAATAAATATAAATTGACAGTTTCAGCTTTTAAAGAATCACATGTTAACTCCTGGTTAACATATTTATGTTTCTTGGATAATATACGTAAAGCGAAACATTTTTCTTACTGCTCACAAACAAAGACAACACGTACACTACAGAAATTAAAAAATGAACTATATCATTCAAATTATTGTAGGTCTGAATGTAATGTAATCTTTAATTTTTTCATACATTTCCCGAACTACCGAAGTATGTGAATTTTCGCACATGTGATATAGAAATGATTTAAATGCATACAATCAACACAAGATAAACAGTATTAAAGTTTACTTTTGATAGTTCATAATCAGCGTGTTTTTTTTTAGTCTTTTTTGGATAATCTGCCCAAGTCCCTCCACCATCTCAACGTCCTATAATTTTCTCTGGGTTTTTTACCGCCCCCAATGAAAGCCTCAAACGCCCACAAGGGGGCGTTATCGCCACGTTGAGAACCTATGGTTTAAAGAATTTTACAGTAGTCGCAATTATCTTCAAGATGAACACACAGGAAGGCCGCGGTCGGCAGTAATCCCGGGTAATCGGCCTGTCATACGAAAAGTGTTAATGGATGATAATCGCTGTTCCTACCAAATGATACAGTAAGAACTTAAGATTGGATCCACAACCATACACAAAATTATTCATGAAGAATTGCATATGAAAAAAGTTGGCCGTTGAGTTCCCATAATCTAACCGAGCATCAAAAAGAGAGAGGAACGTGTCAGAATCAGTAAAGAAAGCCTAAAATTGCCAAAAAATGGGTGGTCACCACATCATTTCTAAAATTGTAACGGGTGAGGAAACTTACATGCCGTTCTTTGACGTTTCAACACGTCAAGAAAGCAAAGTATGGATCTTTGAAGATGACCCTACGCCGACAATAGTGAAAATAAAACGAGCAATAAAAAAGTAATGTATGTCGTTTTCTTCAGAAGTACGGAATTGGCCAAAGCCATCAAGTTGGAAGGACAGAAGACAGTAACAGCCAACTGGTATACCACTAAATGACTTCCAGAAATTCTGTAAGAAGCTATTGTTAAGGGACTATGTTTTACCATGGCACTGCATCTTCCCATATAGCCTTATTAACAGTTGAGTTTCTTAAACAAAAACAAATTAAAGTGACAAAGCATCCACCTCATTCTCCGGATCTAGCTATGTGTAAGTTTTGGTTATTTTTTAATATGAAAAAGAACTTACGTGAACGTTGTTTTCATTCAGAAAAAGAGATTGATGTGTGGCTATAAATGCATTATTCATCTATTCCAAGAAATGAATGGCTTAAGACATTTAATCTGTGAAAAATTCGTCTACCAAAGTACATGGATGCTGGAGGAGACTACTTTGAACACTCCTAAAATTTTGTAAGTATAACGTTAAAAACCTAAGAGTACCTCAAAAGTTTCAGAGTCACCCTCCTAGAAGATGATATTTATATAACTGTTAAATAATATAGTAATACGTTAACAATGCAGTTTTAATTGCTTTTATAAGACTAAAGCATTTATTTCCTTTAGCTCTTTGTAATGCTATCTTAAAGCAACATTTAAAATAAGGTCTAGGTGTTATACAACGAATATGTTAACCTTTTTGGCACTCAACATTAATATAATTTTTTTTTACCGAGCGTTGCTTAAGAACTGCATTAAGATTACTATAGCGGACCTTGAAATTTTAAACCGAAATCAAGTGACAGTAACGGGATATGATTTGTGGTTTCTTATTCTCCTACTCTCATACTACAGTTTGGAGCATAATTTGATACAGTATTTAGTCATTGAGATTAAAGATTCGAGAAGACCTGGTGATCATTAAACCCGTTGAGGCTTAAAGTCCAGAAGTTTTCATGATGTGGAAATTTAGAGAGTTGGGTGCTAGTCAAGGTGTCGTCTCCGTAACTTGTCCCTGGTTGGAAACGAGGAGCGTCATCAATAGCTCTCGTGTAGCTTCAGAGTGTGATGTTAATAAACAATTAAAAAATCAGCAACCATCATTATTCCTAAAAAAAGGCATTTCTTAATATATCCGACTACCCTAAAATTGTGAATTTTGCCAAAAATTAACAATTTTTTTTATATTATTTTATAGACCACCTTATTTGCTTCATAAAAATACCAAATGTATTATTTCTCGTTTACTGGACAAAAACTACGAGTGTTTTCGTAAAAGCAGATGCCATTACTTTAAGCAAGATTTAATACTTTAAAATGCGTTTTACTCGAAATGTGCTTTTTTTTTTGTTGAAAATGCTGAAACGGGGCCAGCGATTGCTAAAAAAGTTTTGAAAATAAGGAACTGTGTGAAATTGTTTGTGTATGTTGTGTATAATAGTAGAAGTGTTTTAACCTTCAGATTTATCAATCACTGTTTTATTATAAATTTACAATCCGTTATGTTAATATAAGGCCCAGTGGTCGAGTGTAGCGTATCGCGCTTCCACGCCACAGGTCCGGGTTCTATTCCTGGGCAGGGCAAGGTCGACTCAAACTTTCATCCCTACTGCAGTGGGTCGATAAATGAGTAGCAAGCTTGTTTG